>JBBPOE010000456.1:0-22888 GCA_038091295.1 Tylopilus felleus | reverse complement strand
CAGCGGTGAATGAAACGGACTCATCGGAGTCGCAAGCAAAGTGATCGTGCCGTGCACCGCTCTCAACTACAACGCTCTCGTCTTCGCGACACATTCGTGATTCCAAAAGCTTCAGGAAATGAGCCAAACAAGACTCTTTTTTTTTTGTGGAAGAAATTACCTGGTCGCCACCACTGTGACCAAGGCGGAACATCTCACAATGACGGGGAGCAAGACGTTTCAGGGTCGAGCACGTACTTGACTGAGTCGGACCTGTTTTTGGGACTCGATCACTGAGGGTATCGACACCACGTTGTGCACCTTTACAGTTCTGACTTCGGAGTTTCTCCCATTCTGCAGCTGGTCAACGGACAATCGCATCTCCCACCAAGGTCGCCAATGCTCTACCGTCCAGTGTATTCATAACACCCAGCGTCTACCAATGGTCGGCTGATGGCTTGGCAACCGAAAAGTATCGAGGGAGGCCAACATGCGATTCAATACAAGATCGATCCGGAGTGTGCCACAAGTCAATATACATGATCGTAAGGGTCTTCATGTTTTCTACCATTCGGCTGTGCAGACGCGTTATCTGACACGCGCGGCATAAGGGTGTTCTTCTACCAAGCTATGATCGCCAGATCGGTCGAATCCAAGACGTCCTGGAATTCGAAACAGCAATCTTGGTGGCCCAAAATGAGGTTTTAGCAAATTTCCAACAGGAACAAGCTGCTCGAACCCTGTCACCGATGTATCGGCATTCAAAAATCACGCGAGATGGGTTGACTTTTGAGTGATCACGTCGGTACAAACCATGTTCTCGAGGCCTTTCGTGATGGTGCTGATATGTGAATTCTTCCTAAACCAGGACTCTTATTCCACTTTTGATGACAGCTTGCCGTCCACAATAGTCCGGTAAACGCTCCAGACGTTCGGCTTGGTGGAACATCCGGAACACTGGATGGTGGTTTGGTTGGCGTTTTCCATGGATGAAACAGTTCACCATGGTATGTTTGATTTTACGCAAGATCGGCACGATTTGATCGCTGCGGCGCCCCGCTCTCCCAGAATACAAGGGAGATCAACCACCCGTGTTCATTCACAACATCAATGTGGTATCGATAGGGTCCTCAAGCTGTTATCCGCCTCCAAACCAATGGCCAGGCTGCTCTCCGGTGTCAAATGGATGCCGTGCTTCGTTGACCTCCATGCGTCCCTCCCTTCACATGGCAAATATGGAGCGCCCTCACGGCAGATTCTGAACGCATAAATATCAACGGAGCCTCTGCAGATGGGCATCAGCAGCAATACCATTCATACCTACACCACTCTACCGTCAACGGTAATCTCGCTAGTCATCCCCGCCATGGCTCAGAAAGGTTTCAACCATAACTTTGGCGACGAGGTAAGCACTTGTTCAATTAGGACTGGTGAGGTATGATATTGACTACACAATAGGACGTGAATATGCTCTGTAATTACGCTACGCTCTTGAACCTTCCCCAAAACCGCTCGTACAGATGCTGTTGGGTGATCGGCCCTGCCCTTTGTGGCTTGTCTGTCCCAGGATCCGAATTTCCCGACCATCTGCGCTCCCATCACGGTGTCACAGGCTCGGAAAAGACCCCAGTTATGTGCTGCTGGGACGGTTGCTTTATGGAGATGAACAGAGAGAGCTTAGTGAGACACGTCAACGAGAGACATCTGGAACTCAAGTATGCATGCCCAAACTGCTTCGAACAGTTCACCCGCCCCTACACCATGCACAACCACATGTTGAAGAAGCACTCCAGCAATTGAGGAGCGATAATGTGCTGGTGAGTGGCTCCTTTGTCATTCCCTTGCGAATCATTACTCACGTCGCTCCAGCTACACCGTACGCGGAGATCCAATGTCTGCTTAGTTCTTCAAAACGAGTGACTCGGCATGTACCGTGGCTTCTGGATGTTTCTGGCTACGTTACTCCATCCCGCTTACCCTACCTAATTGACCTCGTGTCACCTACCGTACCCAGCCGCCATTAGGCTCTTAATGGACATTTCCCTATCACCTCGGTTTCCAAGATAAGACAGCCTGCCAACCTGACAAAAGAGCCGAGGTATCTCCGCAATGGAGTGTTCCTTGGCAAGCTGTGTCATTCCAGCCGCGTGCCATTTTGATCTGCTGGTACATATTACTAACGTCATCGTTGGCCCATCAACGTTCTGGAACGCGCCAACGAAAACGCCTGCCTTCATGGCTTGCTGTGAAGCACATCGGACAACATACCGTTCACCGACGAGCCCCAGTCCACTCGCAAGCGCTGGCCCACTTGCTCGAAGGAATTGACGGAGGTGCGTTTGTCTTCCTCTCGTTCGTCTGGACTGCCGTCAGTGTTCTCCAATGCTCAGAACTCGTGGTCAACGTAAGCGTCAGGGGAGGGCTAACTCTACACGCTTCAACCAAAATCCCAGGACCCCCTGAGCGCTCCGAGCGTTGCCAATTTAGAACGGCGACCTTGGCATGCGCCCTTCGCACTCTCGGACATCATCTCCTGGAGGGGTGTGATTTTGTGGTGGAGGACATATAAGCCGCCTCCACCTGTGCCACTCCAACTTGACCTCCTCTCATGGATTCTGTTCCCGGAAACGTCTACTTCAGCGACATGAGCTTCTTCACGGATCCAAACGACGCAGTGTATATGTCATCGCAGGCCAGCACCAGCACAAACCCGCCATGGCCAATCCCCGCGCTTGATCTTATCCCGGCGCATCTCGTCCCAGGTACGTCATTTGTAACTTACCACAGACGAGACTCTCATTATTGCCCAACAAAAGCAACAGAGACGCTGAACGGACCCAGTGCCTATCAGGTAGAACTGTCCAGGATGTATGGCACCGAAGGTGTCTGTGATATCAACAATTTTTACCAGTCGTGTCACCTCGATTGGACGACGGAGGGTGAGCACCGGGTTCAACCGAGAAGCTCTAGACTGTGTCCGTCTGACAGAGCATGACCAGGAACGCAGGACGTGTGGAGCGCGAATCAGCTCGTTGCAGGAGGGGGACTTCTACTCGGGACGTCCGACTTGCACTCGAGTGCGATCGGACAGGCGTCTCTCCCCGCGCCTGATTTCACAGACCTACCTCCACTCCCGAACGACCTCTTCATCAGCGATCCATGGATGGCATCGGCTCTCGTGACGGAGGATTATAGTCCTTTTGACGCTGTCTTACCCGGGTTTGTCGGGCCGGAACATGAACAGTCCGAGTCGGCGGCTTGGGATATCTTTGACTTCACAAGTGGTTTCGACGCACAAACGTTCTTGCCATGCCACAACGAAGACGTAGGTCACCCTCCTTGCACTATCTGGATGACACGACTCACTTGGCCGCAGTTGAGCAGCGACGCCAAACTCACGTGTGGATGGCTCGACAACGGGTCGCTCTGCAACGCGCCCTATCCGTCAGGCGACATGGGCTGCCTCAAGCACGCCATCGCCCAACACCTCCAACGAGCACACAACCTCGGCTCTTCCAGCGGAAAATTGACGCTCAAGTGTAAGTGGGTGGGATGTTCCAAGGAGCTCAAACTGGAAAGCTTCGTGAGGCACGTCCTGACCGTACACTTGCGCGTCGCGACGGCGTGCAAGGGGTGCGGGACGACGTTTGCCAGGTCGGATTCCCTGCAGAGGCATATGAGGAACTCGTGTGGGGCCAGTAAACGAGAGCGATGATGTCCCTGCCTGCGTCAAGATTGATTCAACATCAAGATAATGTCTCGCAAAAAAAATCAATCATATGTTATTGATTACTGAGTGGCACCCTTTCTCTGGTTCAACAGCAGCACACAAATTTATACTAGACTTTCGAACGATGTAACGGTTTGATTCAAGGACAATACAATTCACTGAATGGGACTCTACGCAGCAAAAATTCGATAGCGGCCCTTTTTTCCTCTTTCATTTCACCCCCGCGGGATTGAAACGGATCATAAACAGGAGCGGAAGCTTCATGTTATCGACGGCGAATCCAAAGAAGTCGCACCAAAAGCTCACCCCAAAACCCAATCCAGCGGAAAAAAAAGGGTCGTGATCTAAACGTGTCCAGGCTTCTTTTCAATCGACTCGTGTCCTCGACAGCGTCTTCCAAAGCTTATTTTCGACCTCTTCGATCGTCTGCTGTGGCGTATTGAGGCTGGTCATGAAATACGCCACGTTGCCCAGTGTCCTGTAATGTATCCCAAACGGTGCACCGCCAGGAGCTGCGCTGAGAGCACCCTCATCGCGCATGGGAAGCTCGAGGGGTCGAAGCAAACCTTGGGCTGTGTGGGATGCATAACCTAGAAGTCCATGTCGGTAAGACGTCGCACGTCGAGACGGTCAGGACACCTCACCAGCACCCTCGTCTTTGAACTTGATCACGAGCACGGTGCCCAACGCCATCGCCTCGTCCACGACGTCCAGCTTCGAGACAAAGTGGACGAAACCGGGGTCCCAGAAGCTCCAAACCGCGGCGGATCCTGGCCGCGCGTCACGTTCCCATTTTCTGCGCGCCCGCTGCCACGCGTCTTGGTGAGATAGCGTTTCGATCATGTCCAGGGTCGCGTTCGCCACTTGACAGCCGACCGCGTGTGCGGTGTAGCTGTGACCGTGCAAGAGCGCGTCGACTTTGGATTGACTGTTGAAAGCCTGAAACACGCGCTCGGTGGCGAGCGTTGCAGAGAGGGGAAGGACGCCGCCGGTGAGGACTTTTGCATAGACGGCGATATCCGGATGGACGCCCAGGAGGGGTCCGAATGACTTTATACCGAGACGGTACAGGCCAACAAAGACCTCGTCAAAGATGACGGGAAGAGGGTTGTCAAAAAGGGATTCGTCGCGAACCGCATCGACCAAGACACGTTGGAAAAGCGGATCGACGAAAATCATTCCCCCAGCGCCCATCACTATTGGCTCCAAGACAAGTGCTGCTAATTTGCGTTCTCCCTTTCGACGGAGTGCCTGCAAGGTGTTCCTAACGTGCCTTCGGTAGTTATCGGCGAGTGGCGAGCTAAGTCTGTTCTTGACATCGTATAAAGAGTGCAGGTCGTCAAACTGGATGGAAGACGTCGAAGGATAAATGGGGGATGGAACAGTCACGACAAAGTCGCCATTTTTAACCGAGACAGTCGGCGGTTCGAACCAGAAGCCTTTGGCTTCATGCCATTCACAGGTATAAACCCCTTCTTCTGTCGCATCCATGGCTCCTATCGTATCACCGTGATAACTTCCCTTTAGGCCTACAATCCAAAGGTCTTTTTTGTCGCAGGACGTGAGCTCCTTTTCAGTGATCGAGAATGATCGCAGAGCCATTTTGAGAGCAGCTTCCATGCCAGTAGATCCATTGTCGGTGAAGAAAGCACGCGAAGCCCAACCTGCACCAGGTCCTTCGTGTACCAAACGCTCCGCCAGTTTCAGCGCTGGGAGATGGGTCGCCTGAGGAAACATGACGTGTCCGTACCGCCCAGCGGCGTTCGCCGCGGCCAAAGCAAGCGAAGAATCTGCATGCCCAACGACCTGCGTCCACCAGGACGCGGAACCATCCAGTTTGGGATCAAGGAGGGAACGGGACGACGGTTCTGAAGACGAATTATAAACACTGAAGAAATCCCCCCAAGCGCTGTCGATCACGGTGACGTCCTTTTCAGACTTGACGAGACCGTGCTGTACGAATGGCCACCAGATAGTGTCCAATGTCCGACGGGGCATGGAATCGAGTTCTTCGATGCGACGAGCGTGGCGTTCGTCCAGGTGGCGCTGAGCACGGAAAATCTCGCTGTCAAGACTCTTGGAAACTAATCTGGCATAGTAAGCTTCCGTAGTAGAGACGTCTGTGTCGACATTTCCTTGGCGAGGGGGTGGAGGATCCAACGATGTGACATGTACCCCACGCTCAGCAAAATAAGGCGCGAGATACTCGTAGTTCCGGTAGTACTCGTCGCGGAAGAGGAGAATCGCATCCACGATGTACCCGCGCAAGACAAGTGACTCGTAGGACGATATCGTCGACGAAATTCCACCGAGCTTTGAGTCCCCTACTAGAACCGTGGGAAGAAAGAGAGGCCGATAACTTTCGAGCTGTGTCGTTCCAGAGAGAGTCGGGCTATGCACGCCTGCAATACACTGATCAGATATCATTCCACGCGGGATACGACACCCACTCACTCGGGAGTGACTCTCACCTCCAGCAGTTTCTACGTACATGTGTCCTGGTGTCCCTGTCTGGGCACATGTGCGGAGGTGTTCGGCGATCGCGTTCACGAACGTGTCGTCTGATGGTGCGCAGGACTAGACTAGATTGTATGAAGAGAGGCACATTTCGGCCGGTAGGCATCTCACCTTGACTCCCGACCTTTGAGATGCCATTCGAACTGCGAGATGGGGACTGACTGGATCCTCGTATCGGAACAGGCAATGCGTGTTGAGTAAATGTCGATGGGGTCCAGCGTGCCGTTTAACATGTCTGATACATCATCAACAATGTTTCCTGTTGGACTGGGATCCAGTTCACTTACCCATCGTCGGCATCTTGCTTCGCACCAGTGCTGACCGGCTTCAAATAAAATGCATTTTGATTTGTGAGAGTGGAGGCGCGAACGAGGGCGGCGGTGATGATGGTCTTGCCGACGTCGGTGTTGGCACCGAACATCTGGTGGATGCGCAGGTGTCTGTAGAGATGGCTCATATCATACTACTAGTATCACCCTCCGGAGTGACGACATGCAATTTTATTTGCGCTGATTCAAGTTATTCCCGACGAAACCCGACAAGCTTAAATCCGTACCAAGTACAACCGCAAATAGTAGATATGTATCTATGTACGGGGCAAGTAAATCATGAACACGGTAAAGACATGGCCAGATGCCTTGAGGTGTATGGTGGTATGGTACTAGATGTAGACCACTCAGTAATATACATCGCGAACGTATTCCCGTGCCCATGGTCCAAGCTCGATATCGGCCATTGTGATAGTGACGCCACATGTAGCAAAGTGCCGACCAACGCTTTCCTTGGTGAGGGTATCAGCAGTGCCCACGTACGGGACATAGCCGATATGGGGAGAGACGCTAAAGGATCCTCTCCTCAAGATGTTCTCGTATCCCCCTTGCTCGGAGAAGAGCTCGGTAACAACCGCCATGAACTTTTGACGGGTTTCGCGAGACTCTGGGTCATTGGGAAGTACGACAGGGCGAAGACGAGCAACGGTTCGACTCGCTCTCATGTCGGTTGTAAACGGTTTTCCGTCAGCATCATGTCGGATGCCTTTGGGACAGGAGCTCGGATTGGCTGCGTAATACGCGACCCAACATTCCACGGGGTCCTCTAAGCGAGGGTTGTTCAAGGGAGCGGGAAGTCTGGAAATGGAGGTGGGATGCTCCCAATCAGGAGTACGCCAAGTCGACAGGAGGTAGCGTTGGACTTCTGTCTTTTGCTCCCTCGGAGTTTTATGAGCTTCCGAGCACAAAGCCTTGACTTTGGTCAAGGCTTGATAATTCCCGGGCTGGTGAGCCGCTTTGATGAGGGATTGGATTTGCTTGATGCTCTTGGCGGGCTTAGGGGGTTTGTGGGACTGTGGGAGAGGCATCTGCCAGGGCTGAGAAGCAGGTTGTTGTTCTTCAACGAGTGACTGTAGGAGGGACTCTTCCTCATTCAATGGCTGTCCTGTAGATAAAACGGCTGCGAAAGAGCGGGCAGCGACGCAGTCTGGAAGCTGGGCCTGGGGAGATGCGGGAGTAGCCATTGGAGGAGAAACATGTTGCTGTGGAAAGAGGGACGATGAGAGCTCTGTCGTGGAAGACTGCTCTGGAGGGGTGTTGAGGTCAGGCAGACGGGGCAGTTGAGGGAGCCCAGGAGGGGATGCGGCAGTGGAGACGGGGTCCACGGATGGAGATGGCTTGGAAGAGGTCTCCTGTGCGAGAGGGACAGGGACAGGAGCGGCTGCGGGGACGCAGGCGTTGTTGAGTTTCTCCTGGAGTTTGTCACAATCAGCGCGGGTAGCGTCTAGCTGGGAACGGAGGGAGAGGAGCTCTTCGCGAGCCTGGTTGCGCTCGAGACGGTAGCGCTCTACGTTGTCGCGAAGATCTCGCTCTTCCTCCTTTTGACGTCGGATGCCCTCTGTGACCCCCTTATTGTACACGTCCTCGCGGGTGCGCTTCCGATCCTGGAAAGCGATCTGGAAGGCGGGCTGGTGCGGAGAGTAGCTGGCGTCGGCGACATGTTTCATGTACGCTGAGCACACATCACAGCCGGATGGATGGACAATGCCATAGTCCTCGAGGAACTCCCAGGGCGAGAGGAGCGTCGGTATGCCGCGGTTATCTCTGATGGTGGCGCGGTAGGGCTCGTCGCTGCTGGACAGAGGGAACATTATCTCTCGAATAAATCAGAACGACCCCAACATCGTGGCGCTCATATCCTCAACCAACACGTGCTTGCCTTGCGGACGTCGCAAGGCTTTTGTTTGACTTTGTTAGGATCGAAAGCCGTGTTTGATAGTATTTGGCTTGTGGCTTGAACCTTAATTTTCAATCATCCAATACAACCAAGGATCATCCAGCCACATCTTCAACGACGACCGCGATGGCTTCAAGACCCACAGTCACTGTACACTCCACTTCTGGAGGTATGTTCTCGTCTTTCTCTACTTCCTCGTCCTCATCGCGTCCTCAGAGTCTTCTAGCTCTCTTCCTCTCCCCGCCGTCCTGACCGCCCCCATCAGGCTCGATGTCGTTGCACAGGTTCACAGTCAGTCCCTCTTGTCTTACCCTACCGTCCCATTCATCGCTTTTCAGAGAGCATTGCAAAGAACAAGCGCCAGGCCTACGCCGTCAGCGAAAAGGCTGGTCACCAGACCTCCGCAGAGTCTTGGGGTACCGGTCGTGCCGTCGCCCGTATTCCCCGTGTCGGTGGTGGTGGGACACACCGCTCCGGCCAGGTACATCTATCTCTTCTTCCTCTCTTCTCCCCTGATCATTCCGCTAGGCTGCCTTTGGTAACATGTGCCGTGGTGGTCGCATGTTCGCCCCTACTAAAACCTGGCGCAAGTGGCATGTCAAGGTTAACCAGAACCAGCGTCGCTTCGCTACCGTTTCTGCACTCGCTGCTTCTGCCCTCCCCTCTCTCGTTCTCGCCCGCGGTCACCGCATCGAGCAGATCCCTGAGGTTCCCCTCGTCATCCCCTCCGAAGTCGAGTCCTACAAGAAGACCAAGGAAGCGATCGCTCTCTTGAAGAACATCAACGCTTACCCCGATGTCGTCAAGGTCTCAAACTCTCGTAAACTCCGTGCCGGAAAGGGAAAGATGCGCAACCGCCGCTACCGCCAGCGCCGCGGCCCTCTCATCGTGTACAGCGAGGACAACGGCATCGTAAAGGCATTCCGCAACATCCCCGGCGTCGAACTTGCCAACGTCAAGCGACTTAACCTCCTTCAGCTCGCTCCCGGTGGTCACCTTGGCCGTTTCATCATTTGGACCGAGGGTGCTTTCGCTCTCCTTGATCAGGTCTTCGGAACCTTCGACAGCCCATCTACCTTCAAGAAAGATTACGTGTATGTCCAAGCACCCTTTTCCATATTCCCTACTCAATGTCATATCCTTAGCCTTCCTACCGCCAAGATCACCAACCCCGACGTCACCCGTCTCATCAACAGCACCGAAATCCAATCCGTCGTCCGTCCCGCCAACGCCAAGATCCAAAAACGACCCTGGACGCAAAAGAAGAACCCCTTGATCAACAGGGCAGTTCTCTTCCGCCTGAACCCTTATGCCAAGGTCCTCCGCAGACAGGAACTGCGTATGTTGCATCTTACCCGGTCTTTCCGCAATACTCACCCTTTCCATGTCCAGTCCGTCAAGCACAAAGGGAGAAGAAGGAGAAGAAGTCGGGATCCGTTGCTGGCGAGGCTTTCCTTACCACCCTTTTCGCTCCCTGAAGTGGCTCCTCCACCACGACTTTGTAGTTGCTTTTTTTCGTCTTATGGTCAGCATGTCTTTATGTGCACCTATGTCATGCCCGCAAAAATACACAGGATATCAATTCCTCAGTGTTTGACAAGTAAGCTCGACATTTTTCGAATGCACATAAATTGTGGTAATAAGAGTTCGGTACGTAGTGCTGATCGTTAAACATATTACTTAACGTGTATTTCATCGATGGCTTTTTGCCACCTTGGACATTAACAAAAAAGTTGCCAGGGGGTGCCGCAGACACTTTTTTAATCCTTCTCCGAGATCCCAAATTGTCCCTCGGCCAAGTTGTTCAGGGCGTCCTCTTCCTTGTCAAGTTTGCGCACGGAGAACCAAAACACGATTCCGGTGACGCCCGCCAGGACGGCGACGGTCCCGTAGTTCCACACCAGCAATGGATCGGTGGACAAGGCTATTCAAGAAAACCAAGGATCAGCACACGAGGCCCCCCCACACACACGACGAGCAACGGATACTGACACACAAACGCCTCGCCGAGCGCAGCAGAGAACGCGGTCGTGAAGAGGAACAAGGACATGACGAGCGAGCGCATGTTCTTGGGCGCCTTGGTGAACGCGTACTCGAGCCCCGTGATGGAAGCAAAGATCTCGCTGAACGCGATCAAGATGTATCTAGAACGAACCCGATCCGTCAGTCTACATCGTCCACGGGCGGTCGTTCTGCTTACGAGCCACTCTGGATCCAGACGTTCAGGGGCGAGACGAGCGGGTTGCCTTGCGCGTCGACGCAAGTGCTCGCCTGATACCCACACGGACTCGTCTGACCGTCCACGTGTGATTTAGCGACGCGTCAAAACGTAACTGTAGACGCGAACTCGCCTTGTAAATGTAGTGCTGGACGACGGCCGCCCAGATCATGGACGCGGTGCCGGTGGCGAAGCCCCACGCGACTTTTTTGAGCGCCGTAAATCTCCAGCCCTTCCTTGCGAGCGCAGGGTATATCTGAGAGATGACACGTCAATGTCGGGAACGACGTTGACTGGGTGTTTCTGGCGCCTACCAATAAATCGCAGATAGGGATGAAAATGATGAGTGCGAGAGGATCCAGGTTCGACAAGACATCATTGGGCAGGCCGTTGGTGGTCATCGTGGCGGCTTGCGAGATCAGATTGTTGTTTAACTGGGTGTAGCAGAGCCCTGTATACACACCGAACGCGTGGGCATGATGATCGCAGCAAAGAGAGCCGAATACGTACAATAGATCGGGTACCACGCAAAGACGCTGCACGCCTTGAAACCACGCCGGACCTCGTCCACCCAGTTGTCGTCAAACTTCATCCACTCGGGCTTCTGGCCGAGCACCTTGGAGGGCTTGGCTTTCTCCCAGAAATCATCCGCGGTGAGTTGGTTGATGCATCGGACCGGGTTCCAGCTCCAACGACCCCGAAGGGCGTATCGCCACACACGGAACGTAGTGCCCAGCACGGAGCCACTGGGAGGGGAAACACGGTACCGTCCGTGACCCCACCAGAGGAAGAGGGGCGAGATCAAGAAGATGATCGTCGGGAGTGTGAATGCGAGCCAGTAACCCACATACTACGAGGCCCATGCAGTGCTCAGGAACGGCGATCAAGAGTGAAGAAAGCATTTACCTTTTCCGCGTAGACCATGCTGATTTGCCCGACGAGCGCGCCAATGTTGATAAATAGATAGAAGTACTAGATCGGTGAGGCGGTGGTTGGGTAGAGAACGCGGTGCGACGGTGGAAGCACGTACCATGTAAATTCTGGACGTGGTCATGGTTGGGTCAATGATGACCCGCTCGCCAGATTTCGTCGTGCCAATGAACGGTTTCGTGCGCCGGTACTGCTCGGCGACCAACGGCGAGATATTCGACTTGAACCCACCCGCCCCCGAACCTGTGACGATGAGAGACAGGATAAACAACCCCGTCGACGCCTTCCCGCCGATGATACCTGGAATGGCGGAGATAATCATGATGACATGGCCCAGTATGGCCATCGCAACGCTCCAGCAGATAGTCTTGTAACGGCCCCAATACGTGTCAGCGATATAGGCGCCACCGATAGGAGTGACATATGACCTGGCACGATCACGTCAGGGGGACACAAAATGACGTGGAACTCGATGCGTACCAAAATTGATAGAACGTCGTCAAACCGGTGGACAGCCGCTGGCCGCCGTCCAGCGCACCGGACTGTCCGAGCGCTCCGCCAGCGCCGGTCCGAGAGCCGGGCGGGAGTGGTTGCTGTATGAAATTGACCTGTCAAATTGAGTGAGTGAGTGACGAAGCGAGACACAAGCACCGGGCGAAATGGCGAATCACAACTTACAAAGACAGCGTAGGCACCTTTCGAAATGCGAGCGTACAGCGGGAGACGTTGAGCATTAACAAGACGACCAAGGACAGATTTTTATACCATAATACTGACAATGCCAGCGATCAGATGGGGACCCGTTCTCGATGGGGGTATTGAAGGACTTACCGAGAAACGCTCAGCCAACTCGACGACAGCAATCACTGCCGAAAGAAAAGAAAGAGAATGCGTTAGAATAGTAAGGGAAAAGAAAGATATCACTCACTGTACGCGGTCCACGGAACGGCATCAGACACGCGGCGGAGAGTCGCCAATTCTTCTCCCGTTGGAAACTCGAGTCCCTCGTGGGCGTCATCCGCGACGTCGTCCACCAGATCCTTCTGTTCGAGGGATGGCGCTGACGAGTGACCTTGTTGATCTTCCGCCAATCCAGCGGGAATATTGCGATCGAGCTCCCGACCAGCCATCCGACTTACTTGTCCAAAGCGCGAGGACAAAAAGGTCCAAGAGAGGGAGTGGATTCAGGAGGGGCTAGCTTCTTTTTCGCCCCCTTCTTAAATCAACACCGACACGGTGATTACGCGTTTCCGAATACGGTCGCGCGATACATCATGGCGATGCCCAAATCAGTACTAGTTTGCAATGCCTTGACACCCACCTGATGGTCCTGACCATGTGGATGATGATTGCAGCGTGGCGAGGTCGTGCCCACGTCACTCAAGCGCCAGGACCACTGCGGTCAAAGCTCGATTGTTTCAACGGTCTGGCAGTCACTTACCGCCAGTCGTCCATTTGGGGATGACACTCTTCCATTAGCAACCAAGTCAAAAATGACAATGATAACGATGCATTAGAGAGCACACGGTACCTCTGACAGAAATGGCAATGCCATAGATCGCGGGTGTCACACTGTAGTCTGGTGACCAGACCGTCTAGGAGGTTGCCGCGTTGAGTCACACTGGGGGTCCAGGACTTGTGCCTTGGTCACGCTAAGCCCGCTGTTAGATGATATATGGGAGACTTATCGACGTCCGTGCATTCGAATTACGGCCAACAACGTCATTTAATTGATCAATGTACCTGCGAATGGAATAGTGGGGGAAAGGTGGGTGGAACGTTAAGACGATGAGAACAACATCAACGAATTGAGATCCTCAGTTACCATGTCCGACCGGCGAGGTGTCGCCTCGAATGGGAATGCAAGAGGGTCGCTGGATTAAAGAAGTAAGGTTTGTCAATTCACACGAGCCGTGTGATAAATTCGACTACACACACCGCAATCCCGCTGGACCACTGCGGTTCGTCATTTCCATCGTTGTCTTTTGCCCTGGAGAAATAGAACAATGCGAGCATACCAGATATGGCATACCAGAGGGAGGCATCAGCGAGGTGCCGCCCCACACATATCCTAACAGTGAACATGTAATCTCAGAGCTCGTTGTGAACCAAGGCATGCCCACCTTCTACTAAATCCGAAAGCGCAGCCAACGTTATCTTCATTTAAATTTCCTTCTGCCTTAAAGAAGCGTTCGGGATTAAAGTCAAAGGAGTTTGGATACTTGATCTCATCGTGAGTCCTCGCCCTACGTCCTTTGTCAGTCGAAGAGGTAGAAGAACCTATCGTATGCGCACCACACGTTCGGCATCACGGTGGCACCTGGATCAAGTCAGATACTCCCGCGGGGATAATAACCCTCATATACGTCACTGTCCATTGTAACATGCGGTGTCGCTGTGAACGGGTGATGCTTATAAAGCTTGATTGAACGAAGACGATGGACATCTTACACAAGGATAGAGATAGGACACCACCTCAGCGTCTCTCTCAGAATAGCATCAATATACTTCAACGATGGTCTGTCGGTCCACAGTGGCAACCTTGAAGTTCCCACTGTGGCATCGATAATGCTCTGCGCTTTCTTCTGGCCTTTTGGAAAGAGAACTATTGCAAGAATGAACACTTGGAGCGTCGACGCTGTCTGCATGACACATTGGTCGTCATCCTACATATCAGTCGTCGAGTTACTCACGGTCTCCGACGCAGCTGTAAGGAAGGTTAGAGTCGAAATAATATGCCATAGTCAAGTATACAGACCTCCAAGAGCGGTGGTCGATACCTCCTTAATCGCCTGGAGCACGTGTTGTTCATCAGAACCACTAGCTCTCGTTCTATTCAATGCGTCGGAAACATGGGCCTGCCGTACCTTCCTTCTGGAAGGAAATTTCAAAATGAGCCGCCCATGACACAAAGGACTGACCATTCTCTCCAAGACATCTCCAAAGGGAGTATCTACCCATTCTTTGCACCACGCTCTTGATCGCGCAGCTTTCCTGTGGATTTCCATTCCAGGAACCCAAGAAGAGAGTGACAACACTAGTCGCACATGAGCACGACATTTGATAAGGAAGCAGAAAACATACAAAAGGAAAACCCACTAAAGAAGGCGGCGATCTCGGGTCGGACCTCCTGGATCGCCAATTTCACGGCCTTACCCACAACGTTGACCATGGAGTCGTTCTTCGGCTTTGTCTCATAATCGTAGAGTGCAGACATGATAATGGATGAAGAATACCTGTTTCGACGAGAAAACTGTCCAGAAATGGTGGGTCAAAAGGACACGGCACATACGTGTGAAGATGCTCGAAATAGGCCGCTGGATCCTCGAAGATGGCTAATAGTAGCTGATGCGACTTGTAGAATGATAGGTAGGGGCCGCATCAGCCCGGAATGCCTCGTGGAAAAGTCTTCTATGTTGCTGCCATCTGTCCCCGTAGCGCATCAACACAGTATTGAAGACTGAAGTCCACACCAAATCTATGAGATTGGTTTGTATTAAACCTGATGGCAATTCAGCGAGCAGGGTCCGTACAACACATTCGTCGGTACTTCGGGTCGGTCGGAGCAGATATTGGAGCGCTGTTCCAAGAGCGCTCTTGCGACCTTGGCAGAATTGATCTCCTGGTTGAAGAATCTAGAGTAGACCAGATCGCCTGCGCAAGATGTTAGCAATCGCTAGATATCTACACGGAGGAAAATTACCGTAGAGATTGGCCCATTCGGTGTAAGAGAGATATGGGGAAGACCCCGAATATTTCCCGCTATAGGCAGGGGCTGTGGACCAGGCGGCAAGGGCAGTGTACGCCTCTTTCTGTGCGGTCGGAGATAGGCAATGTCGAAGGCGACACCACAGAGGACGGCTACAAGACAGACCTGTTGCCAACTGAATACGGACATGGATAGCAAGGAGAATCAAGAAGAGATGGCGACCTCTCGCGGATATTTGTACTTACCCGGTCGATCTTTACATAGTGTGATGATTAAGAATCGCTCTTCTCGATATTCGGCCGCGTGGTTGCAAGTCTATAATCGCACCAGTCCTGCAGAGGATGAATTACATGACAGGATGCAGACGCCAAACATAAAAGCAGCCGTACTATACTGGTCATTGTTCTGCAGAAAGAGTGAGTAGCGTTGAGCAAAGGAGTGACCGTAGATGAACTTGTTCAAGTTGAAGGAGTGGCGACTCGCACCAAGTCCGAATGCGGAATCATTTTTGTTCGAGACACAAACACCACATTTATTGAAGAGCCTGAACATCACACGGTACTGCCCTATATCTCCGCCATGGAACCCCACGTCCATGATGAACGGCGACCTCGTGAACCAGGCGTTTCTCGGCAGCTCGATTTTGTGCTGCGACATCGTGTCGATCGAGTGACTCGTCAGAGTCGTCACATCTCAGCACTCTTCAGCACACATTTGGCCAACTGATACCCCTTCTTGCTGGACAGATAGGTAACCAGATCGCATCTCTACCAGAGCTCGTGGCCAGCATGCAAACTTGCGGTGGGCTGTCTCGGGGACGACCAGTCACGAGGAGCAGTGCTGCAAACACGTTTTAATCTGCAGCGGTGAACCAGCATGCATATTTGGCTGCAGTCCGAGATACTGGCTAACCACTCAACCATGCTTGGCCTTCCAACCTTCGAGCCTGAGCCGCTTCATTCCTCGCCGTTGGCAGCGCACGCCATTAGTGCTGCGGCGACAGCTTCTGTCGTAATGGCAAGCATGTCTCTCCCTACTTCTCGCCATCAAAGCATTTCGGTGCGCCGTTTTCCTCCGCGCATGTCGTTCTTTCGACCTCATCGTGTCAACCGCAAGCTGGTTGAAATGCTTCCCTTTGCCTCTTCTCTCTGCATTCTCGCTGCTCTCGCTACCGGCTCCTTCGCCTTTCAGAGCGGAGCCAGTACCGCTGTTTCCTCCGATGCCAGCAAATCTAGGATGTACTCCAGTGCCATTTCAAGCGTCATCGCCGCGGTCACCCCGATGCTGGCACTCATTTATTTCTGTCCATTGTACTTGTTGTATCGCCACTCGAAACGTCACCCAAGAACGCTCAACAAGGTGTCTGGAGTTCGTATTCAGCAGTACGGCCCACGTAAGTCCAAGATTCGTTGGTCCCACTAGTGGCGATGACCTTGTGGTTTACACGTGCTTCAGTTATCTATATTTTCCTTCTGTTCTGCAGCTTAGCAGAGGTTGGTCCATACGCATTGGTGTCTTGGATGACTGACTGACCGCATCGCGAAACATAGGTTGCTGATGCAACCTGGTTGTTGCTACAGTACAAGTATAACAACAACGCACCTGATCCAGCGACACGCACCGGGGTGCGCTTCTTGTTGTGCGTACATTCCGCCACTTGCCAGATGACCACGTTCCCTTGCTGACGTCGTGCAGGTTTGCAGGGTGTTGGACCACCGTCACGTCTGGAACGTATACCCTTTTCTTCCTTGACCCACTTTGGTCACGACGTCCCATCGCATCGATTGGCACGCAAGCAGTATGGGTGCTGGTAACCTGGGTTTTCTGGGTTGCGGGCACTGGAGTTCTCAACAAATCCCTTCCCTCGCTGTTCATGAATAATTCCTGCCAAGGAGTCGTCTACTGCGGGCAGTTGCAAGCGCTGTTTGGTGTGTATCGCTAAGTGCCTGTAGACGTCGCCACTGACTATTCCCGACAGCAATTTCGGTCCTCGAAATGTTGGTATTTGACGAGAATCGAGTTGGTGCTATGCTAACTTGAGCGTTTGGCAGACTTACTTTAACGTTTGCCATGATGGTCATGATATGGTTGGTATGGAGGTCTGCGCGGTATACCGTCCGTCAACCGGTGGTGGTAAGAATTCCCCCAATATGACATGGCATTGTCATGCGCTGGGGAGATAGGGGGTAGACGAGTCTGAATTGTGTTCGCTGGATCACGTTGGGTTGTTATATGACCTGTCGATACCCGCACGAAGGACTTCTCATCTTTGAATAGCATCTGTACAGTGACGGTCTAGTCGAGTATGTAGTATGATGGATATCTTACTTTGTTCAAAAGAGCACGAGGAGGGTGCGAAAGTCATTCGAAGTGAAGTGAAGACGAAAGTACTAGATACTATTTTCTTCAAGTACTTACTGAATGGATATATCGGACCGGAATAAATCGGTCCGTTTTCTCGGAAGGCAGAATCGGAAGCTTTCCGATTGGCCGGAGTGAAATCGCCGCACGGAAAAAACCGGCACGATCGGGACCTTAAATTTGAGGCGAAAGAAAGAAAACCGTCATCACCTCTTTTCGTGTTTTTATTCTTCAGTAGTCATGTCTTACGCTCCTGGTGCGTTTCATCATTCTACCATTCAACTCGCATTTGACACGCTTCTGCCACAGGTGACGCTAAGAAAGGCGCTTCTCTCTTCAAGACGCGTTGTGCACAATGCCATACCGTCGGTGCTGGTGAGCCCCACAAGGTCGGACCCAACTTGCACGGGTAAGCACTCGACTTGACACACCTCGGGGAACCGCTCGCTGATTGCGGCGCAGTCTCTTTGGTCGCAAGACTGGACAAGCTGCAGACTACTCGTACACCGCTGCCAACGTCAACAAGGGTCTCACATGGGACGAGAGTACGCTGTTCGAGTATCTCGAGAATCCTAAAAAGGTATGTTGCGCTCCTTATCGTGTTCCAACCAGTTACCGACGTCTCCACTCTCAAGTACATCCCTGGCACCAAGATGGCCTTTGCGGGTCTGAAAAAGGACAAGGACCGTAATGACCTCATCACCTGGCTCAAGGAATCGGTAAGCGAAGCTTTTAAATTTTCACTTCCCATCATCAACGACATGAATACTGATGCTACTGTAATTCTAGACCGCCTAATTTTATATACCATCCTCGGACACCTCGACCCACTACATCTACATTACCACCTTAGCTCGGTCTTATTCGTTAGACGACCATACTGCTACCTGCATACTTCCCCACTCATAAAATGCTATGCATTTTCCACTGATACAAGCGCATCTCCAAAGTCCCAGTCATGGTACAATAAGTAAAGCATGTTCGCAACCACGACGTGAGGATATATAGTGGATGGTACAAGGTTATAAATTAGGTGCCATTACAATATTGGTGACTGAGATCGCCATTATGCATCGTAAATGAGGAGATACGACGGTCTGATTGCATTCTCGGCATAGCAGACCAGCTCGTCATAGTTGAGGGAACCCCCGAGGGAAACTTCAGCGAGAACCTGAATCATATCCGTGTCCGGTCAACACCCGACAGACGACCAAAAAGTGCCATCAACCACTCACCGAATCGTAGCCCGGTGGAGGAGACGTCATGTTGGAGTTGTCCTGCGTCATCTTGTACCCCTTCCCGACGACGACCTTGTTGAGGAGTATCGCCTTCTGCCTCGAAGGCTTGACATTGCTCGAGTAGTCATTGGATTTCGAAGAGGTCGAGGACGTGTAGATGCCCGCACCAAACCTACCAATCCTCGACTGTTCATCACATTGCGAATGTCAGGAATACATGCCACTTGCCTGCCCCAACCGGTCTTCTTGCCAAAAAGATTCAAGCTATACGATGTACGGATGATGCCACAGAGCGAACACGACGTCGACGAGCAGAGGGTGGTGTTCCCGTTCTCTCCCAAAAGACATTCCCTCGTCGTTCCGTGCCACCGACGGTTCTCATTTCCAGGAGACCGTCCCGCAGCGGCGAATTTGCCTCGAGCCTCGACGGACGTCCTGTTGGTCCCGAGTAAGACCAGGCGTGTGTGTAGACGGCAGAGTCGTCACTCACTTGTACGCTTCATACTTGGAGATGGAAGTGGGGTGTCCAATGACCTTGTATACGCGGCGCACGGTCGGACAAGGCGTCGGGTGCCGCCACGAGGTCTTGAATTGGTCGGAAACTGCACGCCATCAGATCTCTCTAGGGCCATCGGCCGAATCACGACGACATACCGCTCTTGAACGTGTCATGCGCGTTGGGGACCTCGATCAGCAGCGGTGCATTCTTCTCCACCTTGGAAGTACACGCCTGACCGCAAAAATGGCCCTTCTTGACGGTTTTCCCGCACTGCAGGCAGCCGTTCTTGACCGGTCTAATGGAGCGTAGAGCCGTAAGTATTGCATTGACTAGATGGAAGTGCCAGCCTACGGACTTGGAGGGTGCTGCGGGCGCGCCTCCACCTGCGACTCCTGCAGCTTTCGCTTGCTGTGCGCAAGTTTTGCCGCAGAACGAATGGGTCGTCTTCCCATCGTTGTACTTGGGCTGTTTGTGACAGTACTGCTCGGCGTGACATCATGATCTACGCGTTCAGGGAGGCCACTGACAACGAAAAGGGCAACGTACGTCACACATGTTGGCCTTGGCACGAGGGGCAGCCTTGCCGCTCTTTCCCCTCGCAGGAGGGTTGTTGCCCGCTGCAGCCTTCTTCTGCATCTTGGCAGCACATGTCTTGCTGCAGTACGAGTGGGTCTTCGTCCCATCAAAGTATTTGGGTTTCGCGTGGCAAACCTACAAGGGGAAATGAGTCGACGGTGCCACATGCGTCGAGAGAGTGGCATACATCACAAAGACTGACTGCGTTCGCCGTGGCCTGTCGAGCGGGAGCGGCGTTAAATGCGGGCTGCGGTTGTGAAGGCTGAGCCTGTGCCTGGGCAGCTAGATACTGTCCAGCCATTGTGCCGAGCGCAGAGAGTGCAGCGTGCATGGGTGGAAGTGGAGTACTCATATCGAATGAGGAGGTGTCTCTTTCTGCAAAGGAATATAGGATATGAACGAGATAGGCGTGGGCTGTCAACGATTGCTCGCCAGGAGCGACTAGAGTGTGCGGATAAGACAAGAAAGATGGTTGATGAAGCACTTGGGCAGGAAGGGTGCTTTATAACCACCACCCGGACGAGCACGTAGCGCATTATGACACTTCCTCAAGGAATGCGAATAGGGCGTGTTCACCGCGAGGGACAATTAAATTCGAGGCTGAGGAATGTTCATTTTACCGCCGTTGTTCGCAGTGCAGCCAGATGGCGTCCACGTCTGTGGTTGCCGAAGCAAAGCTCACCTCCGCCTCGGCCTATAGGGCAGCCACATTCGTATATAGCAACACTAGACACGTGCGAGGAGTACCAGTACGCCTTGATCCGGGAGGTTTGATCAGCTACATTCATGAGCACACGAGGCTTGCAGTAATGGGGGCGGTAACTGTCTGGACAGTGGCGATAGATAACACAGCATCTCGGCGCTGCTGGCGGGGCGCGATGCGATGTGGCGGGGGCGGTACTGGCCACCCGAACTGTTGGCAGAGGGTTTAGCGATTTACACGCACATCTAACTTGCGTTCAAGGTGTGGACGGTTCACGCTGCACAGCCACCGGGTGTCCCCCTTGCCGCAACCACTCCTTCAGTTCAAGTTCTGGGCCAGTAAGTTCCAAAAATTACCTAGACACTACAAGTACATACCGGGTCTAATACAGGATACATGCATAATACAGTCGTGGAAATGTATGGCTATTGTACAGCAGATGCGGGTATCAAATTATCCATGTAGAAACAAATATACTTATGATATCGACCATTTCGACAAGGTACGTCTTGCCATGACCTCGAGCTCGAACACTCATAACACGATCGGGGTCTTGAAGAGCGTCTGCACGAATGCTTTCAGATTCAAAGCAGGTTTTGGCTTGTTCCCGTACACAATCAGATACGCTGGACGCACGGTGTCATTGTCGTAGGTCACCGTTTCTATCGATCATCAACGTCCCTGAAAACGTGAAACGTGGCCCGACAAACCTTCGTAATTCAAGTCCCATCCAATTTCTCCAGCGATCTATGCAGAAAGGGAAAGGTTAGACAGTCGCTTGAAATATCACGATTATCCCCATACCGAGTCGAATCCAGGCGGTGGGGCGACTATGTCGGGAGCGTTCCAATATCTCTTGTAGGCCCTCCCAACAACAACGCGGCTGAGAATCATAACCCGCAGAGAGGCACTTTCGGAGAGATTGCAGATATAATCATCTGCCTCTGTTATTCATCAGGAACGAAAGTCGGTACTACAAGCAGCTGAGTGAGAGGGCGTACTCGAGGAGCAGGAGGTCGTATAAATGCCATGTCCGAAGCTGAATTGCTATCAGAATGGAGCTGTGTCAAGCGAGGTTTCACGTACCGCTTAAATGAATTCTTCGAACCTGATAAGCGGATAAGAGCAGGAAATGAAAAGCAGGTGAATAGACTTACCACATTTGCTCACATCAAATGAGCTGCGCAAGATGGAACACAAAGAGCATTCTTTAAGACCGCAGAGGAGCACGCTGGTTGAAGACTCTCCTAATAGACACGCACGGTTGGTACCGTGGAAAAGGAGTTTCTCGCTTCCTCGCTTTTCCTTGACCTTGAGAACGCTCTGGACTCGATCCCTGAGATATATCAAGGATAGGGGTACGACGATGGACAGGAGAGATGGATCTGTACCTATAGTTGAGATACGGCTCGAGCGCAGGTTCTGGCCAAAGAATCTTGAAGATATATTGGATTTCGGGTCTCGCTTTCTTACGGTGGCGCCACCCTTTGACAAAGAGTTGCTCGACTATATTTGTAACAATATCGGCGTTTATAAGTCAACGCTAGCTTGCTAGAAGCGCACCTTCAGCGAACCTAGAGTTCTTTCTATCAACTCGGACCAGCCGATTTCGCCGAACATGAGAGGGGTTCACTGGGTTATCGAGAGAGAACTCGTCAGGAGGCAGGAGCTTTACCCATCCATCCTTGTGAGGAGAAGATGTCATGATCAGATTGGAATAGTAGTGCAGTTTGGACAGAAGGAATGGAGAGACGAGAGATTATATGTATGTTGCCCATGGTGCGCCTCACCTATACTGCGCTCCGTCCGCACAGACAAAGAGATTGAACCGAGCCATGTCGTAGGTTGCTGCAAGCGACGTGGACAGCCTATTAGTCAATCTTGCTACTTACCCGCGGCCCGTCGTCGTGGTGTTCTGCTCGTCAACCAGCACAATTAACGCGACACGCGGCTTTATTTTTTGATTTAATTTTCTGAGCTGGTTTTATCCATATCACGTACTTGGATCTTACCCTGCTTTGTAGTGCTCGCCATGCAGCAAACACGCCGTTGAAACGTTGATGGATGTTGGTGTCTAGACCATACAAAAAAGGCAAGTGAGCAAGATGGAGTATTGAAGCGGCGCAGCCTCGAAAAACACGCTGTAGCTGGCTGGCTTGTCAAGCGCGCGGCCGTCGCAAGAGAACGAGCTGGGTCACTCTC
>JBBPOE010000455.1:0-22900 GCA_038091295.1 Tylopilus felleus | reverse complement strand
CGCTGAATAAGAGGAACGATGAAAACCAGCGTGGGAACTTGGATGGCATCATGATGGAGCTGATGAGCGTTCGAACTGCAAGTGATCCAGTTGACATGCCACCAACCTCCTTGAATCGGGCTGGTAACACTGTAGCCCCGCCTTGATGCACGATGAAGAATAGACGTACAGTGTTAGCACAACAAATTGGCGAAAAATAAACGAGAGTCTTGTACACCGGATATCAGTATTGTGGGGCCATGTCACACAGATCACGACAATTATAACGTTTATCAGTGTGCAAACAGGCATGGACTAGGATAGTACGAAGCAGCGTCAGATAACAGGTATAGGGTCAGTACATGGTAAGCACCCGATCATAGTCATACAGGAGAAAAAATAAAAAAGCCCAATTGAATGAAATGCATCGTCGTTTCAAGTTGAAACCTGCACATCGGACAGTGAACACTTGATCTTCCGATTTTCAACCGTAAATGACCCCTTGCTTTCAGACCTCGCCATGCAGTACACACTGGGCGTTCTCGACACCCTCCTTGGTAAGCAAAATATCCCGAACCTGAAAACATGTTGGTACCTGCGCAAACAAAGAGAAATTCGGACATACTTCCACAGGCGGATTCAGGCCGAGCGCCTCCGCTCTCTCCCATCGCTCCAGCCTCGTCATTCCGATACACGGACCAAACTCATATGACCTAAAGTCCCGTGAGTACGGATCAGTCAAATTCCCAGAAAACTCACATGTCGAAAAAGCGTAGCATCTGATGTATTTTACTCTGACCCTCCGAATGGACTATAATTGCAAACAGAATAAACTTTCCTTTTCCGCGGTACCGCTTGTATACGTACCGGGTTGCATATATCCCATCTTCGATCTCACGTCATTGTAGTATTTGCGGTAACGACCAGCCTTGTCTTCGACATCCAGATGTTCCCTCTCTATCACCGCTGGGGAAGGTTTCCGTTTCTCGGACTCCGATGGCTGTGTGGGTGCTTGCTTGGTCGTTCCAGAAGATGACCGCGTCTTCGTACTCGCACGGGTTCGCTTGACCGGCACGGTGGCTTCCGTTGAAGCGGCATCCTCCTCGTCTGAGGATATCTCAACGACGTCGCTGAGTTTTGCCTCATTTTGAACTTCCACTGGTGTCTCTACCCGCTTATTTTTCCCTTTTTCTGTGACCGAGGTTTTCTTGGCATTGGGAATAGAGTGGGTTCGTTTGGCACTCGCGAAGGAAAGGGTGCCTTGCTTCAAACTTGGCATGGTGGTGGGACAAGGTGGGTGCAAAGAATCAAGAGTGGTTCAACTTGAACCTTGGAAGAATAACGACAGGGGGTCTGCACAGCCACCAGGGTCGTTATCAAAATCACGTGCCTGATTACAAAGCCGATCCTTGGAACCCTCACAAGATAATATTGTAGAGTTAAGGTATGCCATCCAACATGATACAAAGGAATGCGTGGAAGTGTCCGAAAACACGATCAATCTCTCAAATGCCAAAATCGCCCGGATGTTGTCCTCCACCGTGGAAGTGGAAGCCGCCTCCGCGGAAACCACCACCATGGAACTGCGCAAAGATATCCGCTAGATCAGCTGGATTCACACCCCCAAACGGGCCGCCCATTCCGCCAGAATCGTTCTGGCCATCTTCGTCCTCGCCCATGTCGTAACGCTCTCGTCGTCGAGGGTCCGAGAGCACGGCGTGTGCCTCGACGACGAGTTTGAATTTCTCCTCGTCTCCACCCTAGAGGTACATGGTAAGATGGGTGTACATGATCGAAATAGAGAGTAGGGATGATGACCTTGTCTGGATGGTGTTTCAGACTTTCCCGGCGGTATGCCTTTTTGATGTCTCCCTCCGAACAGTCTCTTGGAATACCTGAACGTCAACGTAAGACATAGCTTGTTCCCAAGAGCTAATTAAACACATACCGAGAATATTATAATAATCCTTCGTCTTACTTCGTTTGAGGGCGGCCTCAGCTTTCTTGAGTTCAACCCTGAGGGATCTAACATCTGCGTCGGCACCTTCAAATTCAGCCTGTTCGATAGATGACTTGAAATCCGCTACCGCGGGATCGAAATTTTCAAGGTGGAGATGGATACGGGCACGAGTGCGCAGCGCCTTGAAGGATGTTGGAAGGAGAGTGAGGGAAGCTTCCGTGTCAATCAAAGCTTCGTCGTATTTTTCAAGCTATGTTCGAGATCATAATAAGGGACGTGATAGATGCCTTGTACTGAAAAATTCCAATACCTTTACCAATGTAGTGGCACGGTTGGACAGCAGGGTGGCACGGATGTGTCCGCCCTTACCCTCCTCGTCTGCCTCACCGATGCGCTGTTGAGAGGAAATTAAGACGATCATCTGAATTGCAAGAGTGTGAGTGTTACGCACCTCCAGACACCCCGTATAAAGTGTAACTGCCTCGTCCAGTTTACCGCCTTTAAAGGCCATATTACCCTCTTCTTTTATTCGTTCGACGTCTTTTATACGCTTTCGTAGTCGTGAAGCAACTTCATGCTCAGGGTCCAATCGGAGCGCTGATGCAACGTGTTGAAGTGCTTGTGGTAGCTTGCCAGAAAGGAAGAGTACTAGCCCACGGACGGCAAGAATCTCGGGCGAATTGGGATCAAGTCTCATGGCATCACTATGGATCTACCAGGTCAGACTTTGTGGCGATATCTCACCATCATACGTACTTTGCAGCGATGTTAGCGGCATCCCAATTAGCACGTGCAAGTTCTAGTTCGATTCTCCACAAGCGCCATTGCGTCGGTACCTCGCCACCTTCGCCCTCTATGCTTTGTAGACACTTGTCAAGAGCTAGTCGGGCCATTCCCCACTCCTTTTTACGTTTGGCGTTGTCAAAGTTGCGTAAGTGAGCTCCAAGGTCGAGGACCTTGTCCTGAAGTTGCAGTGCAGCAGCGTTGATCGGTTCCATGGCAAGTACGGCACGCAGAGTCGTTAGAGCAGGCTCAGAAGAACCCAAAGCAAGGTGACATCGAGCGAGGCGGATCAGAGTCTTTGATGAGGGTTCGGTTGATTGCAACGCGGCCGCCTGCTGACAATCAGCCAGTGCTAGGCGAAAGCGCTTTAAGGCCATGTAAGATGCGGCACGGTTGGTTAGATAGGAAGGTTCTGTGGGCTTCATCACTGAGGAAAAACAACATGTCAACGATCATGCGATAAGAGTTGCTGTGAAGAGGGGGGGCACACCTATGGCTTTGGTATATAGGTCGATAGCATCGTTGTACTGTTTTGCTTTGAAAGCGACATTTCCTTGTTCTTTGATGTCGTCTGCAACAGGACCGGTGGGTTTCTCTGGTGAAGGAGGCTCGACCGGTTGTGCGGAACAGGGGGAGGTAGGACTCGTCGGTTTCGACTGTGGCTCTGGTTGGGGTTGAGTCCTGAAAGGGATTCAGCAGTGATTAGGTTGAGAAACGTCAATGCGAGCGCACTTGATAGCGTGTGCCTGAGCTTGTTTCTTGGCTTGAGCCTTCTTTTTGTTCGTCATGTTGCTGCAAGGAAGCCGCGTTTTATTGACAAGGAATAATCGGAGAGCGTCCAGAATGATTAAAATAGACGGATGGAATGGATATACAGTGAAAGACGAGGACAAGGACCGCCAAGCGCTAGTACGAGGAGGAACCTACCTTGTGGAGGAGCGATCACACTAGTAGATTGGACAAGTAAAAGAGGAAGGAAGTCACGTGTAAATATAAACGGAAATATATTCACACACTGTCACTGATCACTGATGCGTGCAGTGAGTTGTGGTGCTTTGCGACCAAGCTCGACGACCTCGCGCTGGATGGTTTGTTCTTCACTCCTCACATAGCTCTCAGTTACAAGTCGTACCGATGGCTTCCACCCGTTTTACGCGCTCGCAAGACTTGGGCGACGATATCGCAACCGCCAGCAGAGCCTCCCAGTCACGTACGAATGATCACCGGCGCCACGTGAGTGTAGCCAAGTCACCTTCCACCGTATACATGCCCGCTGCCTCCCCTCCTACCCCCGCACCATCCCCTGGCCCCACCAGCTCCCTTTTTGCAGATGCCTTCCAGCTCTCCAAGGTACACCTACTATCGTACGATCCCGCGAATCTGTCCCGCATCGAGTTTGCAAACTTGATCGCCCTGGGCCCTGCATCTCGTAAAAGATACCTCGTGTCCCTCCTCAATGACTGCACACCCTCCGAGCTTCTATTCATTTCACAAACCATCGCCCCCATGCTCAGACGTGATTTCCTCGCGGAGCTTCCCCCGGAGATAGCATTGCATATCCTTAGCTTTGTAGACGACCCGAAGACGCTTTCCAGAGCTAGCCAAGTTTCAAAGCGGTGGCATGATCTCGTCCAGGACGAGTGGCTTTGGAAAACGATGTGCGGGATGTATCGCTTTAGTATGGACATAGACAACGCCGAGGAAGTCGAGTACGACGACGAGTTTGTTGAAGAGACGGATTCGTTCCCGGCTCATCCGATGGATCCTGCTCTACAAGCCCTCGCTGCGGAAGAAAGTCTAAAGCGACAGGAACAATCACCTCTTTCATGGAGACGATCGTTGGCCGGAAAGTCGACGGACGACGTTTCTCCGTTATACCGGAAACATTTTCAATACTCCTACGTCATAAGTGAGTAACCACTCTTCAAATACACCGCAAACTAAAGTCGTATCAAGTGTCTAATATGCGGAGAGGGGGTCATCTTCTTTGCTCGCATCGCATGTCTATCTCGACAACTGATGGCGGTGTGGTTACATCGGTAGCTTTGGACTCGGATCGCGTCGTCGTTGGATGCGCCAACTCAAAGGTCCTCATCTACAGTGCCAACACCGGTGTTTTATGTCGTACACTTACAGGGCACGAGCAAGGTGTGTGGGCGGTGCACCTTGTTAGTCGTGGCGGCTATTGGGACGAACCCGAGAACGATACCCAAGCTCTACTTGACGACTCAGCGAATTCTTTATCTTCCAACTCTACCATAACGAACGGTTGCATACACATGAAATACCGTCGGGCATTGGGGCTGGACATGCCAAAGAAGAGGCGGCCAAGAACGGCACAACGGCCCGACGGTCCGGGGAAGCCGAGTGACTTGTGTTGTACGTCTGAAGGCTGGGGTCAACCCAATCCAATCGTCATCAGCGCTGGCTGTGATAAGAGTCTACGTGTTTGGGACGTCGTATCGGGGTATGAGTTTCGAGGTTCCTCACTTCTATTGCGGGCTGATTCTGGCCAACCTTAGCCATTGTATCTACATTCTTCGCGGCCACACGGCGACCATCAGGTGTGCTCGTGTTTTACACAACCGCCCGATTGCGGTGACCGGCTCTCGTGATACAACGGTCCGAGTTTGGGACATACAGAAATGTCGAATGCTTCGAATATTGCAAGGTCATTCGAACAGCGTCCGATGCCTCGATGTCTGTGGCAATAGGGTAGTCAGTGGGAGTTATGATGCTACTTGCCGAGTACGCCCCATCCCCCTTTAACTGCGTATTGTTATCGACATGGCGCAACAGATATGGAACGTAGACACGGGAGAGTGTCTACACGTGCTTGACGGCCACGAGCAAGAAATCTACTCGGTCGCATTCGATGGCGTTCGCGTCGTTTCTGGAGGAATGGACACAACAGTCCGCGTATGGGACGCTATGTCAGGGTCAGTCCATTCTCATATATTGACCATTCCCACTCGAGATCCGATCGTCATTACAGGCAATGCATCGCACTACTACAAGGGCACACGGCCCTCGTGTGTCAATTACAACTCTGCCCTACCACTGGGCTGCTCGCCACTGGGGGATCCGACGGACGTGTCATTACGTTCGACCTGCACAACTATACCTCCTTGCAGCGTATCTCTGCCCACGACTCTTCCGTCACGTCTCTCCAGTTCGATTCGAACTTCCTCATCACCGGCGGCAACGATGGACGGGTACGGATGTATGAAACCCAGAGTGGGGCTCCCGTCCGCGATTTGAGCGAGCGATGCGACAGTGTGTGGAAGGTGGCTTGTAAGGGGGGGACGTGTGCGATCATGTGTAACAGGTCGGGGAACATGGTGATTGAGATCTGGACGTTCAGACCAAGGACGTGGTAGGTTTGAGATATTGGCCTGTCGGTAAGTTATATTCGACCATGTACTGTATTGTACTAGTATATACCCCTGAGATGTGTGGTTGTAATTAATTTATCATGGCATGTTCGAGGAGGTGATCAACGTTGGAGAAGTGAATGACTTGTGCACGTCGACGTTCCTGCCAGCAGTACCAAGTAGATGGGTTCGATCACTGAGTTGCACGAGACGTGTATACATATATATAAAAGCGTTTGGATATATGTATGTACATCCCATGACACCTCCAACTTCTCTCCTGACCGACCGTAAACCAGATGCTCGTTGTACGCTTCCGCGTCCATACAGTCTCCCTTTACCTAGATCCTCATCCGAATGACAGCCCTCGGTCGGACGAACATCGAATGGGGCAGCAGTACAGCCTGGGATTGGTCAGGTATAGATCGTATTTTTGAACTGGTTCTATGTTGAAAAAGGCTGGTCCTTTCAAGAAGCCGAGCGGTGCACAAAATACTCCTGTACCGCGCTCTACCGTGACAATGTGTTACGAGTTCGGAGTCAACTTGAAAGAGCGGTGCAAGCTCTCCTCTGCGCTTAAAGTTTGATCAGCGGCAGGCATACGGGACAGCATGTGCTCGGTGGCATCGGTGTGGGGAGGGGTTTAGCACAAAGATCGTGCATGCCAGCTCAGGCTTGGATTGTCGCGCTGAGTGTCGACTGAGTGTCCCCCGTTACGACGGGCGGATGTCGGCCCGTGCTCTGTGGTCACGGTAGCATTGGAGAAACGGAATGGGGTTCGACCCGTGGTACGCGTGCATGAACGAGACGTCGAAGCCGAGTCCCTACGGTGAACGGACGTTCGAGGTCACGGGACGACAATCATATTGTACTCTTCTGCATAAAGTCAATGACGTTAACTCTTTCCACTTTTACACCCATCGATTGTGATGTATGTCCAGTGATATGCACACCTGTTCTCTTCACCCACCATGGACGTAAAGAAACGGTTCGCCACCTCATTATGAATTTCCGCATCCGTCCAGTTCCACCCTAGTGCTCCTCCTCCCAGATCCCGATGATCATTCGAACTCGACCCTGGGTTGCCTTGACCCTCGCTGAAGTCCAGCTTCTCCATCAGCGCCCGAATGACTAGCCTTCCGAGACCCCGCCGTTGATGTTTCGGGTCCACGCGCAACGCCCCAAGGCTCCCATCGGAATGCATCAACGCACACGCCACAGGTCGTCCCTCATCCCCTCCCATCCTAGCGTCCCTGCCCAATCGGAAACACACCGAATATGGCGCTCGCGACAAGAGATACGCGTCTGGACGCGGGATCGACGAAGCACCGTGTACAAACGGCAAATCCGACGCTCGAATCTCGGTTGCCTCCACCTCTTCAGAATCCTCCTCTGAGGCCTCAATTCCGGCGGGTACGTCACCACCACACAATTTGAACGTCGTCTGCAACCCGTCTTGAGTAAACGCCCCACGCGGAAAGACGTAGCGCACGGTGAGATTTTGACACGTCGACATGGGCGCAAGGACCTCTGCCCACTTTTTGTGAACGGCTGCGACGACGATCATGGGTGGATCGGTGTCGGTGCGGTGCGCGAGCCTGACAGAGGTACCAGCACTGAGGGCGGTGATATTAGAGTCGTATGTAGGATGTGCTCCGCGGGCCATGTCCCGAAGGTTCTCAAATACCTGCTTGATATGCGCTTTCTCGGCTTGCGTCTGCGCGTCGGTCGGCATGGTTGATTCGCCCGAGCAAAACACGCTGAACTGACGGTTTAAATGGGAAAATGCAATGATAGAGAACAATGCAGGGGAGCTGGTGTTAGACGTGGCATCTGAAAGGAGGGGTACGGTGGACCAGAGGGAGACTTTGGATGAATCGACGCTCTGTAGTGTGCTGGTGCGCGGACCCGAGTTGAGGATGGTTCCTAGGACGTGAAGGCTGTAAGGAGCGTGTGGAGCGAGTAGTTTGACGAGTGCTTCCAATGTATTTCGAGAGTTGACGCTTAGATCAACGCGATCGAGCTGTGGTTTTGACATGACGGCAGTTTGCACGACTCGGATGCGGGACTCGCCGGAAACTGCCGGGGCAGGAAGTTGGAACTCCAACTTGAACGACACAAAATCCCACATCTCTGCTCTTTTTCTGTCAACTTGACAAAACACCCCGATCTCGTGGACAACCATAGAGTAATTGATTCAATAGCCCACCATAGCCAGAGAACTACGAAAAGTAGTACAAAATACGGGAAACTCGATCCTTATTCTCAAAAAGACAGATGAAACCAGTGAGACCGAAGACGACCGAGTGGATTGAAGCGATACACAGTAGATAAAGTGGTAGGCGTCCCCGATCATGTACCACTTTGTGCTTGTCCGATCATCCAGATCCGTGCTTTAAAAAAGGAGTGCGTTATAAGACTTTGCGAACACCATCCAGGCCTCAGTGGAGCGGGATTCCGGTGTTACGCAATGAATTTCGAACGTGCCCGATATCATATTCAGCTTCTTCCAATCTTTTCCCTGCTTCCTCGGCTCGATACTTGTACAAGTTGCAGAGGACAAGAGTCTCCTCGTTCTTGGCCTTGGCAAGATCTTGCTCGAGCTGACAAACAACCCGGCGCGCCTTTGCAACCTCAAGCACCAACCTTGCATCTTCCATCGCAAATTCTACTTGCTCGGGATCTGGAGAATCGTCGCTGTCATGGTTTGCCTTTCAAAGTCCCGAGCGATGTTAATATCGTATGAAGTCGAACAAGATATATATACATTCTTACATGTGTGGTATTGGTATTTTTGGATGTTCTAGAGCCTTGCAGTGCTAACGGTGATCTCCTGATGGGTGCGTAGGTTTTGAACAGGGAAAGGGTGTGTGACTTCCTGTTTACACGTATAGCTCCAACAGCGCTGGGAGTACCGACAAGTACAGTGGCAGTCCGAGGAACCTGTGTAACATGGGGGTTAGGAAACACAGGCACAAGAACCAAGGACGGAAAAGATTGTACAGTGTCTGTGCTGGATGTCCCCCGAACGGTACTGAGGTTACTGCTCAGGTGTGTGCCGTTTTGCATGGTGAACGTGGAGGCCAAGAGCGAGATGAACATCATGGAGTTCACATAGCTTACACACGATGAAAGTCAACAATGATTATCTGGCATTGAAATACAGCACTCACCAACTGGCCGTGAGGAAGTTACTCTTCTAGCGCTCACCGACACCAATCAGCAGCTGCACAACCTACTAGCGCATACCAACTTTGGGCATCCCATGACACCAGTGATGATCGCTACTGCGCCGAACAAACTTATGACAGTCAACTGGGTAGAGAAGTCGGGCGGTGGTGTGCTAAGCAAGACGGTAAACAAAGGTATCACGTCGTTTCAACACGCACTAGAATTTAGTAATCGTCAGTTTCGTTCAATCCTCTTCGACCTCTGCGTTGTGCCACAGCTCTTCTCTAATTCCTCCTCTTCCTTTCTCAGACGTGCTGTAGCAGCCTCCAATGCTCGACGCCGTCTATCTTCAACAGAGTCCCCAAACGACATTCCACTGCCTCCAAGTACATGAATTAGCGCTTCAGCTTCTTCGTTTGACGAGGGTTGGTATGCCCCTCTCAGATCTAATAGGTAGTGGGTTCCGCGTTTCTTCGCAGCCTCAAACTCGGCAACTTCCCTGTTAAGCTGCGAGTTGAGTTCTTTGAACTAGAGCATGTTCGTCCAAAATCAGTTCTGGGACCAATCAAAAACAGCCAGGATATCTTACATTATTATCATGGTCACCCCAGATATTATGCGTCAGTTCGTGACAGAGCACACGGCGGGCTTCGAGATACGGTCTAAAGCCATCATAAGCATCTGTCCGTATGCGTAGTTTGATGGATTGCCCCGCGCCGACGTTGAGTCCTAGTAGGTGGGGTTGTTCGTGGGGAGCGAGCTCGGTCAGCACACCAACAGAAAATTTGTGTTTCTGCATAATGTGGCAAATCGCTGGGTCGTTTGCCAGCTTCGTCAGTCGTTCGAGTGCTGTTTCTGGTTTTGGCAAGTGACCCAGCGGTTCGATTTTATGAAAGACATATGTTATCGAGGCAACGGTGGAAGAAGCGGTCGAGCGGACCTATATCCGAGGATGATTCCAGTATTTATTAGCGCACACGAACACTCGTACCTTGACCTGTGGTTTAAGGGCCCGTTCGCGCAAGATCCTTTCCTTCCGCTGGTGTTCAGACTCGGTCACGTCAAGTGAATTTATTTCCTGCACAGTCGATCCTAGCATCTGGACCTTTATTCCGTCCCTGAGACCGATCTGGGCCAATGTGAGGTCATCCCCGTGCTGAACCTTCTTTCCTCGAAACAAGAGTTTCTGATGGGTCGGAGGTACCGACGTCAGCTGCTCCAATAAAGCTTCTAGGCGCGTGAGGGGTGTATCTGGCGGCAGTGATACCCCGTGTGTTGTACCGCGAAAACTGATTGAGAAAGAGATGGTTTCCGGAGCTGCTGAAGACATGGCGTAGATGGTCGATGTTGCTGGTCAATAAGCACAGGGGCTGAGTAAGCGATCGCTGGTGACGCGTCGCGCTATTTCAGACCTTTCCCACCATGACCACCTCAGTCCAAGTAACGGAAACATCGTTCCGCAGGAGACCCAGACGTAAGGAAACGCCTCAGTCGGTCGTGGTGTACTCTTTGCATATTCAAACACGTAGTTCCTGATCCAAGCTGCAAGCATGCATGGTGATTTCGCTGTTGCTGTGCGTAGTGAGCTTCGCCGCGGCCGTCTGGGGCCTCGAATTTCGATGAACCTAGGTGTGCATTGACAATCTTGCACACGCTCATTGCTCTTACTTATCAATGTAGTACTTGTCCTTATGCCTTCTGCACCGCCGTGTGTGATTATGCAATGGGAATAAACATGTGTTCTCTGTATTTTACAGCGTACCTGCATCGTCTCCATCCCTCGACATCACATTCCACTCAACCAGTGGATATTGGGTTACGGCCAGCAAAAACAAACAATCCAGAGTTTGGAAAAGGACAAGCCAACAACCCGAGAAGTGCAGCCGACAGGGACGGAGACGTAGAGACGAACGATTCTACCGAGGCAAAGAGTTCTATAGTAAACCCTGGAAGCGGAAAGCAGTGGTTGCTAGGTATGCCATTTGACAGGCTCAGCACTAGGCGATACAGATGGTTACGATGAGTTCACGATGATCACGTATGTTCTTCCTCCTTTCAATATCCCCTGACGATACGGGTCTTTTCTGTTTTCTGCTTTATGGTGCCTTTTGAACACGCGGTTCAACAGACTCACAGCAACAAACGAAATCTGCTTACTACAGGGGTCTATTCGGGTGGGTCCATTGCAACATGCACCGCACTCCGACAGGGTGCCCACCCTTCTCTTTCTTAGCCAGAATGCAGAAGTTGCGGCTCCAGGGGGTGATAACAAGGAGGAGGCCCATGACGAAGATGAGTTTAAATACCTCACGGATGTGGTCCAGGCAACCAAACGAGAGGCGCGCCAAAGAAGAGGCAGAACGACTTGAGAACACAAAGAAACGAAGCGGCGACAAAGCCGCGGTGGCGTTGATAGGAAAGGTCTTTATCATGGTAAGGGAGGAGAAATCAAGCTAATAAAGGAGTCACATCGTGATATCCGAGCTATATTGCCTTCGCAGGCTATGGTACAACATTGAAGTCTGTGACCTCATTCTCTTGATCGTGGTCCTCACTGTCCGCTGCCTCGGTAGGATTATCATGCGAGAGAGGAATGGTATGTGCAGTAGTGCCCTCAAAGAAAAATTGGCAAGACGCTCCCACAAACAACAGACCAAGCTGTGCCTCGCAAGAGAGAGCAACACGGCCCGGGCTTCATCAGTCTGATAATACCGACTGCAGACTGGGACTGACTGTTGGCATTTCGCGAGATCTCGAGTACCTGATGCAATATTGTGAAAATATCGCGACTGCAGACACTGCATGTCGCAGGACTGAATGCTGCTATTTCATGTTACTCTGCGTTTTCACGTATGCACACGGTGCGTATACGAATTGATGGCGGCAACTCTGTCCGACTAACCGAACTAGACAAACTGGTTGCGATGACTGCCTGATTGACAGCCTTCTTGCGCTCGCGTGGTAGTCTCGTCACCAGACGTTTTGGTCTGGCCGGACAGGTGCCTCGGGAGCTTACTCAGACCTGTCAGTTGTCGACTTCCGAAAACGTCTGGTGACGAGACTACTAGCGTGGTCGATGATGAGTTTCAGGTTGGCCTTGGTCGTGTGAGTAAGCTCGCCAAGCTCGTCGGCTAACGCTATTAGGCACTGCGTGTTCATATCATTCGGATGGATCAAGCCGCATCAACAATCCATACGGTGCTGCATTTTGCAATGCTTACATTTTGTTCCACGCGTCGAGGGGATGCTTTGCATCCATGTGGGCTGGTCCCTGCTGTTCACCTTTCGTGTCAAGTCCGTTAATCAGCAATCACATGTCTCTTCACCTCGACTGGCCACTTTCTACCATTTTTCTCATTGGCAGATGCACAGAGCGGCAGAGCCCCAGCTTTTTATTTTCCATGGAGACCAAAATATTCATCCGACGCAAATCCTGTGGCCCTCACGGTCTCTAGGAACACGCCTCATTGGCACGACTGCACATGGACAAGAACCATAACCGGTTGAGGTTCACGAAAGTAAGTCGAGAGCATACCTATCAAATGTCCTTTCATAAGAACACCGGGACGTGTGCTCGACGTATCAAAGCTTCGTGATTCTCTTCCTACACCCCAGGCTCCCGTTTGACCGACGATCTGCAGCATGCCGCCAGCACCTCCACCTGACTCACTCCTTCGCGGACTAACTTGAACCTACCGACATTAAGATTGTCAGTGATTATTAATTTTTACACTGATCAATCGATAACTGTGTCTACTTGCGCTCATTGCGTACGTACTAGGCGAGGAACGGCACCAATTACTATGTCTGACTTGTCGCGGTCCGACTAGCCTAACTAGACAGGTGCGGGCGGGCGTTCACTTCAAGTGTTGACAGTTTTACAGGCTATGTTCCTGCGTCCAAGTTCATGTGGATAACGAACATCTCGCTGACATGAGCCCTTGGATTAACGCAATCAGGTTCTGCGTGTGCTCACAGCATCCAGATTGGCATCGACCCATCAAGAATCCATTCGTTTTTTAGGTTCCTATGTGCTGAGCTCCACTTTTGCTGTGCTACAATGTCCGAGGACCGAGATATCTGCTCGCTTCGTCGCTTGCTGCATTCTACTACTTAACTCTTTGAGCCAGGTGTCGGGGGATGCTTTTACGTCCATGTGGGGTGGTCGCTAACCCGTTAAGTAAGCACTCAACAACCATGTGCCTCCTTACTCTGAAAACCCTCCTGTTGGCAGACGGCACAAGTGTCTCGGCGGCTGTTAGTTTTCCATGGGTTCCAAAATCTCCAAGTCAGTGACCCATGTGGTCGTCACGAATACTACGCCTTATCGGCCAGGGTTGCACATGGATAAGGATCCAAACCGGATGATGCTCATGCAACCATATCAAGGGCATACATATGAATGTCCTTTCATGTGAATATTGGAGCGTGTATTAAACGTATAAAAGGTTCTATGATGCTCTCCCTGCACCCCAGGCTCCATTGAACCGACAATCCCTAGCTCCTCCATCTTCACCATGGTCTCCAAGTTCGCCATTCTCAGCAACCTTTTGCTCGTCTCTCTGGCTCTGGCTGCTCCTTCTTCTCGGCTAGATGCCCGACTTGTTCGCCGTCGAGAGAATCGCCAGTCACGACTCATCGACCGTGTTGAGTCGGCTGATGACGGTGTCTCTCACGTATCTTACAGCAAAAACTGGGCTGGTGCTGTGTGGAACAAGGACGCTGTTTGTGTCATTCCAGTGATCCAGGATCGACCCCAATCTGACTCTTCTCTCATAGGGAACTTTCACCTCTATCAGTGCTACCTTCCAAGTCCCCACCCCTTCGGGAAACGACGGTGCTGCAACTGGCTGGGTTGGTATCGATGGTGACACCTGCCAAGACGCTATCCTCCAGACTGGTGTAGACTTCACAGTCAGCGGCGGGCAGGTCTCGTACGATGGTGAGTGGCGTCGATCCTTGGTTCGAATTGATGTTCATCCTTCGTTCGTTGAATAGCTTGGTACGAGTGGTACCCTGACTACTCGCACGATTTCAATGACATCTCTTTCAACGGTGGCGACACGGTCAACGTCACCGTCGTTGCCACCTCTACGACTTCCGGTACAGCGATCATTGAGAACTTGACCAATGGCCAGTCCGTCACCCAGGCCCTCACCTCTTCTTCCGCTCTCTGCGGACAGGACGCCGAGTGGATTGTCGAAGACTTTGAGCAAGGCAACAGCCTTGTTGCCTTCGTGGACTTTGGCTCTGTGACTTTCAGCAGTGCCACCGCGCCGGGCTCTGATGGCACCACCTACACCCCCTCCGGTGCCACGATCATAGACATTAAGCAGAACAATACGGTTCTCACGGACGCCTCCGTCAGCGGAAATACTCTCACCGTGACATACGTCTAAACAAGTGACGGGTTTCTCGTCGCTTTTCGTAGGACAGGTTGGGGAGTTTTGTTGTTGGACGTGATTTCAAGGTAGTCTTCTTGGGGATGTAAATGTATCCGGATCAGTAAATGCCAATGTATTGATTCTATGCGACTCGGGAGCTCCCACTTGCGCGAGACGGCAGTTTCTTCCTCACCAGAGCAATATTACTGTTGGTTATCGACCTCACTCTTGCTTGCTACGTCATTGTAATGGAGGCGATCAAATTGAATGCTAGCCAATGCAGGTTACAAGGATAAAGTAGACACACAGGAAGTGACTAGGCTGTTACGATCAGATGCGAAACGATGTCAAGTAAATGTCCAAGTTTCCCGCAGTATGCTTGAAGAAGACAACGATGCTGACCGGTTGTACAGCTATATTGAAAGGGACTCGACAATGAGGTGATTGACAAGAACCAACTTATGTAAGTTGTAACTTCCGATCGTCACACGTTGGTCACACGTTTTAATTATGAGTCCCGAGGACGCAGTAGCACCGACATTCAACCATGCAGGCTTTGGGTCCAACCGAAGTACAGGACCTTTTGAATGTCACTGCTCAGTCCATCGCCAGACATTGTGGGCTCGCCAACGACCCGTCAAATCCGGACACCCGATCTGAAGAGCGCAGAATTACAGATCTTAGGCGACAGGTGCGTCTTCTCGCGTTGGAGGAGTTGCCTACAGTATTAAATACCTTTGTCGATACCAGCTTGGTCTCTTATACTCGTTGTCTCGACCCCAAGCAGAACTTGCAATCATTCGATCAAACAAACATATCTGCAGTCCCTACTTTGTTCGCTTTCAAAGCACGCCTGCAGCATCCGACTTGGTCGTGTTGCAAGCCACTCGGATTGCCAACGAAATGGACGATCACTCTGACCAGGAAGTCGTCGGCGAGGTTTGCCAGTTCCTTTCGACACTTCTCGTTCTCCAGGGCACGACTGAAATCCCAGAAGACGTCAAGGAGAAGCTCATCCCGAAACTTGACGCATGGCGGCGTCGCTACGAAGGCAAATTCCCAGCAGAGACCTCTGACCGTTGCTACCAATCTTTGAAAGGAACGAGGTATGCGCGCGTACTATCTGTGATCTCGTTCGAGACTGATCCCCCCGTAGCGAGATGACTATATTGTCTAGGATGATGAAAGATCAGCTCGAGATGCCTTTGAGACACTGTGGTTTCCGGGGATGTGACCGTAAAGTAGACTCGGTCGGTCCAGAACTCAAAAGATGTAGTAGGCAAGTAACACCTTGGCCGAGCACGAGTACTGGAACACTACACTGATCCATTAGCGGTTTTCTAGATGCAAGTCAGCTGTATACGTGAGACAGTCTTTTGATGTACTGATCACTAACCTATTGCTTAGTGTGGAGCCACGCACCAGAAGCAACACTGGGCAGAGCACAAAAAGTTGTGTTATCCTACGACCTTCTGACTGTCAACAAACCCCGAGTATCTGCCTGTCTGCCTTGTGCTTTGACTCTCAGCTATAGCCGCGGATCTGCCATGTATAACAACCTTTGCTGTCTTGACTTCCCTATTATCGCGGTGATCAACTGTATGTTGCGCGCATATAGGGATCCGAAATGTGCGCGAAACGAACTTGAAACAACCATCTCAGGTTTATTGCTCAGAATAGGGGAGGCTCACTGGAGGGCGATCTTGAAAGTACCATTCAACAATAACAAAATCCAATATACCTCTCGACAGTACCACGAGACAGGAATGCACTGTAATGGACAGCTTTTGCCTCACGCATTTCATGAATGTGACCACTCGGGTTTGCGTTTTTCGGCGAATGCAGCCATACCTGGAGACCTTCGTCAGGATTTACGCTATACGAGGATCTCCCAAAAGCCTACCTTCTTTCTGATCCTTGGTCGCGAACAACGAGTGGAACAATCTGCGCTCGAACCTCAAGCCTTCCGCGAGCGACAGTTCGAATGCGGCATTAACCGCTTCCTTTCCAGCAGCCACGGCCACATGCCCCTTGTCAGCGATGTCTGCGGCCATCTGAACTGCAGCGTTGACAACCCCGATATTTTCGGGAACGATTCTGTTCACGAGTCCCCATTTTTCAGCTTCGTCCGCGCTGATCATACGGCCCGTGAGGACCAACTCCATCGTGCGAGATTTACCGATCAGACGTGCGAGACGCTGGGTGCCGCCACCGCCGGGAATGACGCCTAGGTTGACCTCGGGTTGCCCGAGCTGGGCGGATGGCGAGGCAAGAAGGATGTCTGCTTGAAGTGCGAGTTCGAGACCCCCACCGAGCTACGCTCGTCAAGGCGAGGTACTCTGGGGGAACGTGAGGACGTACTGCGTAGCCACTGACCGCGGCGATGACGGGCTTGTTGAGTTTGGAGATGACCTCCCAGTCGGCGAGAAAGTTGGACGTGTATGCATCGGCGACTGGAAAGAGGGTCTATCTGAACGTGCCGCAGAAGAAGGTAGACACTGGACGTTACATGTCTTGTCTTTCATTTCCTTGATGTCAGCTCCGGCTAGATGGTGGTGTCAAGTAGGATCAGGCATTCCGATAGGACGGTCGGTACGCACCTGCGAACGCCCTGTCCGAACCTGTGAGCACTATAGCACCCACGCTGGTATCGTCGTCTGCCTCCTTCAGTGAGCTGGCGATATCTTTGAAATGAGCCGCGTTGAGAGCGTTGAGGGCCTTGGGTCTGTTGAGGGTTATGAGAGCGACGCCAGGCTTTGGTCTTGATACCAGCACGTTCTCGTAGCGGGCAGGCAGCGATGTCGAGAAGGGCCGTGTGGAACACCGATTTCGCGCAACGCGCACTGCGCGCACGACGTGACGGGTCATGGTAGCGGAAGACATGTTGTCGACGGTGCGAGCTCCGAGTGGGGCGCACGGATCTCACCCTCTTTGGTCGACGATGATATATTGGTGTGAACTTTTTCGTCCACGACATCCATCTATATCTCCATTCTCGAACACGAGTCGTGGCCAATGTTCCTTTCCACCAGCCCAGAACTATTGATGTAATGCCGTCCAGATGACATGGTCGCCGACCAAGTACCATCCGGTATGAAACTCAAAGGCAACCACACCTGTCAACAGCTGCAAACGGTTGACGACATGCAGTGATCCCCCGCCATGATCTGAACGTTCTCCAATCCGTGCATGGAGACCACAGCCAGGATCACGAGATTCTTATGCCAATGCTATGGTGACGAGAGGGTCCCCTTTATTCCCTTTACCTCTTCCGAATCGTGCCGACTCGGGAAGCATTTGGCCTTGCTCTTCCAAGTAATTCATCTTCGTTCGCTCTCGAACCTCCACTATGAGCCCCACCTGTTGCGCGGATGTCGCACCACCCACCCACCCACCCGAAGGCATCACTCTCCGCGTTATGAAAGCATCTGACCTCCCTCATGTGCGTACGCTACATGTAAGTCACTTTTCCCTTTGTAAATGCAATGCTTGCCGTCTCACAATGTCCTCCTTGTGTGCAGCGCAACCTTCTACCTGTCTCGTATCCAGCTGCATTCTTCGTTCAACTTCTTATCAACCCGCGACAGCTCTGCTTAGTCGCAATAGACTGCGGCACTATCATTGGCTTTGCTTCAGCAGCCATGGGTCCATCGCAGCCGACTGCAGACATAGGATATGTGGAGGACGATTATACAGCGGAGGAGAGTACCAGTCATGCCGACCGGAAAAGCTCCGAATTGCGTTCCGAGATGCTTCGGTCCCACGTCACCGTCACACTTCTCACGCTCGGCGTTATGCCTGCGTACCAACGCAGAGGGATCGGGCGTGTCCTCGTGCACGGCGTCGTTCAACGACTGGAAGCGTCCTGCGCCGCTGCCGCACAGTCATATCAACCCACGTCGTCCGAACACCAAGACACCAAGATCGCCGTTCTCGTTCAGGTACAGGTCGCCCAGTCCAATTCTGCGGGCAAGGATTTTTATACGCAGCTCGGGATGATGGATCAACGGGGCTGCGATGATGTATGGCTTCGTCTTGGACCCGGACCACGAACGTCCGTCATGGCGGGGGTCTTGTGTGTATGAGTAGGTCCCGATGTCATATTCTGTCACCCTTATTTTTGATGATGATCCGACCGACACGGAGAATTACTAGAACGAATGCGGGGAGAATATCCGACCTGAATGCATATGGTTGTCCAATAATACCCATTTTAAACTTGGTAGTACAGATTAACCCGAGGTGATTGAATCACCGGACACCGAAAACAACTCGAAAAAAGGACTCACCGCAACAGATGGAATGGTCGAGAACGAATTGGTTTGACAGTCCAAAACCGGCCCGAGTCGATTCAGACACCATCGTATGGAAAAGACAAGTGCAGTAAGACACTACATAGAACACGGTCCCGATACGCACGGACGGGCTGCCCTGAACGTCATCGACTTGAATGTGCAGATGGGCAAACCTTATAACAACGTGGTTACGAGGCGGTGAGCAAAAAGATGAAACAATGCGCTATGCGAGAGTGGTAAGAGCAGCCTGTGCTGCAGAAGCGAGCTATCTTGGGGAAGAGTTCATTCTGAACGGAAAGACGCGAGCTCAGTTCGTCGTTGGCCATATTGTTAGTCTGAGCTACGCATCCGTATGGCATCATGAGCATCAGGTATCGCTAGATCACCTTCATACGCACCGGAGAGCTCCCGATGGGACGACAGCTAGTGAAAAAAAATTAATTTCTCGACTGTTCCCGCGCCATGATTTGACTTCCGAGGTCGCTGGTTCAAGGTTTGATATTTTTTTTTTCTGGCAGCATACATACGCCACTACAAACCTTCACAGAGGGACACGTACACGGGGATGCTCGTGACACATCCGAATCCCTGAGGGCGCACTCGCTTCTATCGCATGTTTTTCTGGTTCCTTTCAGATCCCAAGCTCTAATCCTCCGGTCAGGTTATGCTTGTCGCCCGCATGTCCATACCGTCAACAGTGTTGGACCAGGTGTTCATTCGCAAGTGAGCATTCCTACAACGTTATCACCTCACCTGGTTGATCCCTCATGTGAAGGCTCTCCGTCTTTGCAGGATACACCTTTCTTCTTTACGATTATCTCCTTACTCTTGGGCTCGAGGTACGTTTGATGCCATGTACGACTGCAAACGAAATCGGTTGAGACCCTCTATATTCGACAGGTAGAGTTCATCTGGGATGCGCCATGGACAACCGTCAAGACACTCTTCCTATTCAACCGGTATTTGACGCTGATCGGACAGACGTTCATAATGCTGGAGGAGACGGGCTACTTGAGTCATAATTCCGAACGAGTATGCCTTCTCATTTTCACGTCTGCCCTGCCTGTCGAGCTCAATCATCATCAGTTTTGTGCGGCCTTTCAACTGTTTATCCCATTCTTTGTAATTTTCTCTGGAGAATCAATCCGCCGTGAGTACACCTGTCACACTCTCGAATGTTTATTTGTTGATGGCGAAGCATAGTTTTGGTTGCGATGCGTGCTTGTGCAATCTTGGGATGCAAGCGAATCGTGTCGGTGATATGGAATATCCTATACGTCCTTTATTCTTTTGTCATCCTTGGGGTGGCTCTCTGGTTCTGGAATCATGCCGGTCGTGAGTGTTCAGTATCCATCTTGGATGTTATTCGTATCTCACCTATGTTTGCCAGCGCTACATTTCCAATATCTAAGTGAAACTGGTATATGCATCACGCCGGCGCCCCGTATGTCATCCACATACGCTATGCCTCCCTCGTTCTCATTTTCACTTTTGTAGCCAACATGGTAAGTTTATTTCCTTCAAGGCATGTTGAAAGCTGCTGCAACGTTAGAATCTTCAGTGGACGATCTTGTTCATAACGTGAGTGAACCATGGTTAAACGTGGCATACTCACCTCTCAATCCTGGAACAGACTCGTCCTCGATAGCTTCATATTGGTGATCATATATTATAGTCTTCATCGGACACACCGTGTCCGTGGCGTCTACCCTTCGCGGTTGGTCCGTCTTCTGACACGAGATGGTGAGGCCACTTCGATCCGCGTTTATCGGTTCTCCCTGTTCTGACTGATCTTGCAGCTTTTTTCTTTTACATTGTAAGAACTCGAAAGACACTCTTGAGGTGTAGATCTCGTCCATCTAATGTGCATGCAGGCAACCCTGTTCAATTCCGTGCTGTGCATCATTTGCTGGTATGTCGTTTCGCCCAACCTGACCTCGTTCCGTTCCTCACTCGAAAGGCTACAGGACAGTTTACATCCAGGTAAGCGTAATGTTACTCGATCGATACCTCTAGGCTGAGGATGCATCGACAACAAAGGATGCAAGAAATGTACTTCAGCAGCTGTGAGCAAATCCTGCGACGACGTGTTCTATCGTGCTTTCTGACGCGAGTCCCTGCAGGATTTCGATGCCGTTTCTCGCTGTGATGGGACAACGTCTCGTGGTCAATCTTCGACGACTGCGAGCGCGCCCAGACTCGACCCGCGATCTCAGTCGGGAGGTGGAGCGACAGATGGCAGCGATGCAAACGGATCTCCCATCGGAAGTGGGTCTGGAGTTGGACCAGGTTGGAGGAGAGCGAGGAGCGGTGTGATTGGACGGACAATCCCTAGACTACGATGCGGATCGGCAGCGCCGAGTGCAGGTTCGAGGGCAGCACAGTGATTCGGCCGTTTCCACTTCGCACCGTCCAGTTCGTCCAACCCTTTCTTCTTCAGCCAGACCAGCCACCGCCTCTGTAAAGAACTGCACAGCCGTATCATGGGGTCGGTGATACCCGCGAACGCTTTGAATTCGAAATTCAAGGAACGCCGCCTCCGATCCGAGTGGAACGGAATCAAGTTTCACTTCCATAAACAATTCGTCGGTTTGTATCTTTCTTCATTCGACAATATATTACCAGGACCAGGCTAGGGTGTAGCATCTGATGATGGTGTGACTAGCAGGTAGATGTTAAATGGAGGCGAGGCCGATGAATTATTGCAGTGTCGCCGTTTGCCATCCTCGCTCTCGTGGTATCTCCTGAACTCCTCGGATGCTCCGCCTCGATCGGCTCCGTTGATCATCGCCAGGTGAAATGATCCTCAGTCCGTCCGATCACGATCACCCCCCCCCTGTTCGTTCCCCTCAAGTTGGTCCAACTCCAAGTCCTGCTCGGACTGGGAAGCCGTGTCGCCACCCATTCAGAAAGCGATCATTCGTCTCGTCACGTCACGACTGACATTGTGCGTCGAGTCCGCGTCCTGGAAGGTTGAGCACGAGACGTGATCTCATGAGGGCGAGAAACGGCGTCGAAACTCTGCAATTGGAGGCATCAACGAACGCGTGTCAGAAACAGGAAACAAGACCCGGGGGGCGGTAGTGCGTGACTTGCCAAATTTGGCTCACATTCTGGTTCAGCATGTTTCTCGGACCCTTTTCGTCCAGACGTGTCATGATCAGCCTCCGAAAACAACGAACGATGCTTGCCACAATGTAGGTGGTCCTCCGAGCGTGTTCTCGAGTGAGGAACAGAATGATGATCATGGTGAGCAAGATGGCGCACCAGCATACGATGCACAGCAGGACGTGCGTTAGATCGAGACCTACACCTCAGGGTATCTTTCACATCCTTACGATGTAAAACAAAAAGGCTGCAAAGCCGGTCAGAATAGGAAAAATCAGTGAACGTGGATCGCCATGGCCTCACCATCCCGTGCGAGAAGACGCGCCAACCGTGGCCCACCTCGCAGCTGTGGCATTAAAGGGTCTAAAAAGCAACCAGAAAAGCGTGCATGTTCACTGAGGGGTGTCTCATTCATCGATCAGCGCCCCCCAGCTGGACCCTGTTTTTAAAAAGTTTCTCAGTGGCATGAGCAGTGAAACAAAGCACATCAAACCTCGGAACGGAGTCGTCGGAAGAGTCGAGACCTCAGTGGGGAATCCATGTGCCAGGTCATCCACGAGAGCGCCAGATCACACTGCCCCGAAAGTCATGATGATGATGATACAGGTCATAGCGCTCTCCTAAAGTGTATGGATGAACTTGATCCCCTTAACTGAGTCACTGCCATATGTCCATCAAGTTTCCCAAAATTCTGTCTCGTTGCAACTACATCTACAAACGTGAAGCGCATAAATCTGTGGTAGAGTTGTCAAACAATGACGCTACAACTTTGCTGCTTTGGAGATGTAGGGATTAAGGTCACGAGGGACCAAGAATGAACCGAAATACTTGTCCAGGTCCGCAATG
>JBBPOE010000454.1:0-22924 GCA_038091295.1 Tylopilus felleus | reverse complement strand
CGATGTTGCAGGCATTAGAGAGGAACTTCAGGAAGCAAATCCCACCGCAACAGATTTTGTTAACGCATGGCGGGAGGTTTTGACAGAAGATAGGGTATCTAATGCGGATGCTCGGGACTTGATCGAGCAAATTCCTGCTTTGATCGAGGAATATCCCGTGCCGGGTGAAGGCGCCGATGGATTACCCGTCGGTGTAACGCGCATCGGAGAACCAAAAGGCTTCAAAGCAACATTGCAAGTCTCGAACCCACCCAAACCTCTCGTCCAGTGGAATGACCTGCCAACACCCAATCTTTAGCTAAGGGAAATGGGATTAACATTGATTGTGTATTTTTACTACATTGATGTGATACCAATAGATTTGTGAATCATTCAATGGCCCTGAACTGAATGTTATGATCTGTCAGCGGTTTAGCTTCGGACTAAGTACTGCTACAGCCTTAAAATAATCCTTCTGCTAGTATCACCGTGGCGCCACTGCAAGGTGCCTGATGATGCAACCGCTAGCAGACCACTCTGCGTTGACAAAGATGCGGTGGATGCTGGTCCTCAAGGCCTCAGGCCCGGACATCGCTTTACGTATCGGTCTGAATATGTGGTCTTCGACACAGGGAATTATAGCCTAAGCGAGCCAAAGGCATTGGGTAGCAAAACACAACCCCGTGTGGACCGTGACGTGATTGAGCGAGCCCTGCTTTCCACGAGTCCTAGGCCATGGCATATGTCGCAGAAATTCTCAAATTTGAATGCACCACTCCTAAGTCAGGCAAGTATGCGTATGGTTGATTTAATCGTGCTTGTTGCTACGGTTCAACGCGGTCAGTCAAGGTCGAAGGACAGTAACAATATTCATTCGAAGGCAGACCGGATATCCCAGAATCGGCAGGGGGCGGGTGAAGAGTTCTTTCGTCGCCAAAAGTACGCACTGTCAGAGATAGAGATAAATAACAATCACATACTCGTTCTTTACCACGGAGACAACTACATCCAATGATCTATGCCTTTCAAAAAACACATGAGTGGTGGGAAAAGGTTGTTGGAAGAGAAATCGAGTACAAGAAAATGATATCAGGGAATGAGTGCAGTGGATAACAATGACAAAACGGAACATGCAATGAATACATTACGATCTGCTAAACGTGGTCGTATCACTTCTTTCTTGGGTTAGCCTTGGCAGCAGCCGGCTGGGGTTGCGTGGGTGGCACATAGTTTTTAGGGCGGCGGAAAAGGAGGACATGGGGCTCGGGAGCTGTAATCCGAAATGAGAATACTTGACGCGAGAGAGAACACAAGTCAGACCGTGAACTTCATAGTGTTGCCAACCTAGGCTTTGAGTGATACCGATGCCCCTCCACTCTGCCTCCGAGAGCAGGCGGAGTGTACCTTCCTTCTCATCGAACAGCTCCTTTGGTATCAACTTCAAGAGAGGCTTTGGTAAGATGACATGGCGGTATTCATAATTGTCGTCCGAGTATCTGTCGGAATAGTGTATTCTGCGGATGGCCGTCAATCCTCTGTTCTGGCATAATCGGGGGGATGACCTACTTTTCGATGTACTCCTCAAGCTTGTTGTTAACTGTGCGGTCTGCCATCTTAATAGCAGATATATGCGGGTAGAAGAGATGCTGGATCTTTGGGATGAGAATTTGCTTGTTGACCGTCGCCACTCCTGACGCGATTGATCCTGCACAATGACGTGACAGCGCGTTTGTGACAGGTGTCACGCTGCTTTCGGAAGGGATTCAGGGGTAACAGTTGCGCGTGAGTCTGACGCGTCTTGTTCTCAGCCATCATGGATCGCAACACCCAAACTTTCGGGAATTTTACTAGTCAAAACTGCGCTTTCCGGCCCCATGAAGATCGGTATAATACAGAGCCTTTTTCACCTCCACCAGACTCGCCGGATGCTTTGCACATCCATCGTGGGCTCACCTATTGGAGCAATGGTGGTGGGTATATGCGTTTTATTCGTCTTATATCTTAGTATATGCTGCCTCAGACGCATCTTCGACTCAGCCAGCATATCAGGGAACGAGTTATGCCCACTCTCCCTCACCTTATGAGGGATTCTCAGACCGTGACGAACATGATCGCAGCGAGACACAAATTTCAGGCTTTCCGAGTCGATCATATGGCCATGCTCAGTCGTACGAACAAGGTGGTAAGTGCCTATTACATTTCCGCGTACGTTCACTTTCCATCCTACAGAACTCTTCAACATGCGTGATCGTCCGGAGATCTCGGGGTCGTATCATCAGATCAACATGGTTCAGCATTCTTCTTGGTTACCACGGCCATCTAGCACAGACGAACGTGCCTCCGGGTATCGTGTTGTTTCCAGTACTGAGAATACCACACGAAATGGCATTGGGTGGAAGCTGCGCCCCGTTTCCGAATTACGTGCGTCAGCCGGGGTGTATCTGCCATTTCATATTAACGTCTATTCCAGCTGACAGGTTCCGTGGAGTATTCAAATTTGGAGTATTCAATGCGATACAATCAACATGTTTTGACCAGGTTTGGATCTGTTAACATGAGCTGGGTAGAATTCAACACTTTCTGTAGGTTCTGCATTCCGACGAAAATCTGGTAATTATAACCCTTACTGATCGGATCTCGTTGCTAAAAAGTCCCAGGTCATCAGTGGTTGGTTCTGTGGGTTATGTGTTGACCATGATTCCTCAATTCCTCTCAGCACCTACAGGAAGTGGAAAGACCGTTCTTTTCGAGCTGAGCATGATTCGAATGCTGACACAAACCGCGGATGATGCACGATTTGCCAAGTGTGTTTATGTTGCGCCCACAAAAGTCAGGTTTTTTTCTTCAACTTCAGACGTGAGCTCATCGAAGATCGCAGGCACTATGCGCCGAGAAGTATAATGAATGGACCGCAAAATTTGGAGGACTTGGTATTAAATGTACGCACTTTGCAGTTGCCAAGGGTATATTAGTGATCAACCCTTGCCCCAGGCTGCGAATTAACAGGCGATACGCTTCTGTTAGGAAAAGGAGTTTGGGGAGATGCTAAAGGCTCACACATAATGTTCGTATCAAGCAAGTCTTGCTGACGATTTTGTTGACAGACTATCTACAGTGTAACAACGGTGACGGTGCTGTACCGATTCTTTTTCCGAGTGTTGACTTGCATCGCATCAGGCTGAAAAGTGGGACAGCCTGACGCGAAATTGGTGCGTGCTCCTGATACTGGGCCCGGTTTTATGATGTCCATTGGGTTAGGGCTGATCATTCTGGGATATTATCCCGGGTTAAATTATTCTTGGTGGACGAGGTGCGTCAATGATATTGTTTGAGGACGCTATATGGAATGCTCGTGTCATATCCAGGTCCATGTCCTGAATGAATCACGAGGAAGCACTTTGGAAGTCATAGTTTCCCGCATGAAAGCACGTGGATCCGGAACCCGGTTTCTCCTCATTTCTGCCACTGTTCCGAATGTGGAAGATGTTGCATGCTGGATCGGGAGCCGTGACGGCAACGACCATCCTGCTAGAATATTTCAGGTTGGTTTGCTTCCCCATCTGCTTTAGTCTTCTAACAAGGGTTTGTAGTTCGGTGAAGAATTCCGGCCCTGCAAACTTACGAAGTTCGTCTATGGTGTGGCAAAACCCAAGGGCCAGAATGATTTTGCATATGCTCGCATCCTTGACTTGCGCCTCTTCCCAGTAATACAGCAGCATTCAACCAACAAGCCGATCCTTGTCTTCTGCCCCACTAGAAAGGGTATGCAAGAGTGTTTCACTTCTGACATAGAGAGAACTTACAAGTTTTGATACCGCCACACAGGGACGGTGGACGCAGCCAAACAGTTAGCAAAGGATTATCAACAGGCTATGCAGGGGAAAAATAATATGCCATGGCCACCTCCCATGCGGTATGCCTTTTTGTTCTCCATAGTTCTTAACTCATCTTTGTTCAGTATCCACCAGAAGTTTCATGATAAAGATCTCACAGGTGCGTCCGAATCTACGTAGCGAGTGGTTGAAATCTGACAACGTAATAGCTCTTGCATCGGTGGGAATCGCAGTTCACCATGCTGGCTTAAATACGGAAGACAGGAGAGCAGTGGAAGAGTTGTTTTTGCGAAAAGCTCTGCGCGTCTTAGTCGCCACATCTGTATGAGACTTTCCCTTTTACCCTTGCTACCCTCACTGTCCCATAGACCCTGGCAGTTGGAGTTAATTTGCGTAAGTTCGTTCTTACCAGCGATGTTAATATCTCACCACCATCAAGCTGCCCAGATGGTTATCATCAAGGGAGTAAAGCTATACCAAAATGGAGAGATGAGAGAGTACTCAGATCTCGATATCATGCAGATGATGGGTCGAGCGGTAAGTTTGCCTCCTCTGATTCTGCATTCAAACTGCAATTCTCGTCAACTTAGGGCCGACCGCAATTTGGTATGCATCCTTGACTGTCTGTCCGTATTCGCTGACGTGCGTCCTAGATGATGAAGGAACTGCGATAATTCTATGCGAACCAGAACTGGAGCTCAAGTATCGTGCCCTTACTCAGGGAAATACCACTCTGGAGAGTAGCCTTCATCAAAACCTCGCAGAACACCTTAACTCGGAAATTGGGCTAGGTACTATATCGACTGTCGAGAGTGCGGAGGGTTGGCTTCGACACTCGTTTCTTTTTCGCCGTATCCAAAAAAATCCCCGTCATTATGACATCGGCAAAAACGAAAACCAGACTTGGAAAGAGAAAGTCGATGAGATCGTCATGCAAAGTATATTCAGTTTACGTAACACGCAGTTGATTGAGTACACAGAGAAAGACGGAAAGCTTTCTTCAACTGAGTACGGAGATATTATGAGCAAGGTAGGAGTATTTAAGCTCTGTGATAATCTGTAATGATGTTCCCAGTTTTATATCAAGCAACCAACTGTACGTGCTTCCAGTCAAATTTCCCTAGCTCTTGAGTCTTATTGTGGTGGAAGATGCAAGCCATACTCAGTCTCCCTCTTTCAACCACCATACGCGAAATTGTGAGAGGCTTACAGAGTGAAGTAATTCACATTTTGAGAATGTCTAGCTTGAACTCGTGTCTGCCTCCGAGGAGTAAGTACCTTCCCTTCTGTGATCCTCCTAGGCTGACGCTCGCTGTAGGGTCTCGAACCTGAAATTGCGTAGCGGGGAGAAACCAGTCAGTAGCAAATTGCCTGCCGCAAACTTGATAAACTGAAGTACTTTCAGATGTACGAGAAGATCCGCCGTCATAGCGATATTCGATTTCCTCCCAAGAAGATAGTTACCACGAGCGATAAAATTCTCCTATTGATACAAGTGAGAGACCCATCTTCGAAGTGGGGTCACGGTTTTCTCAGAAAACTGCAGGCGATCCTGGCAGGCCTTCCTCTCAACAGCCCTGAATTTAAGCCCACAGAAGGTCAACCATACCTGGAAGCCGTCTCCATATTCCGCCACGCAACCCGCATTGTAACGGGTGAGTGGTCGCAGCATATGAGATCATTTACTCACTGCCCCTCAGCTATAGCAGAGGTTGCTATTGTCAACCAGAGTGGAGCACTACTTAAACACGCACTTGAACTGCAAGTTTTGCATAAGACTTTGGTAAAATTCTACGCTGCTTACGGGTTGGCCCACAGAGTACGTTGTCTTAATGCAAAAGCATGGGAGGACAGGCCACTGGTTCTCCGACAGATTGAGCACATTGGAGAAAAATCGTAAGCAATGACGTAGACACACACTCGCCGTAATCTGATTCCGCAACAGAGTAAAGGTAGATTTCGAATGGTGTATCAATAGACGGAAATTGACTGTACAAGGTACTGGCGGAGAATGGCATTACCTCAATCCAAAAACTGTTGCAGACGTCTCCGCTTCGAATCGAGGAGGTGAGATCTTCGTTTCAGTCACCTGTTGTCATTGATAGTCGATAATCCCCAGCTTCTTAACCGTCGTCCTCCGTTTGGCTTCGAAGTCCTGGCTGCCGCAAATGAATTTCCAAAGTACTTTCTAGACGTTGAGGAACTAAGGTCTACGCGCAGTAAAGGAAATTCGCCTGTGGAAGTGGAATTTGTCGTTCAATGTGGTCTCTCATTCGATGACTCAGCCCCTCAAAGAGTCAAGAAGCCAAAGTGGGGTAAAACTGAAATGACGATTCTTCTAATAGTGACCTCCGACATGTCCTTCATTGATTTCCGTCGCATCGCGTAAGGTGTTCACCTTATCACTATTGACCAAATACTGATTCGGTTTCTGCCTTAAGCACAAAGGCACTCAAAGAGAAGAAAGAATTCACTCTCACAGCGCAACTCACGAAGCCAAGTCAATCGATCGACGTATACCTCACTTCTGTATTATTCCCTCCCTTTCGATGCCAAGCAACTCATGAGTAAGTTATGTAGGAAAACTTCGCTGGCATCACCGTTGTCCGGACGTTGGCACCAAGTGTCCCACCGGACCAGTATCCGACACTGGAAACCCGACCATTGACATCAATTGTACGTTCGCTATTCCATTCGGTCATTCCTGAGAAATTCATATGATCAAGGAAACGGACTTGCAAGGACTTGAGGATATCCCTGACTTCTGGGACATTAACTTAGACGATGATGATCAGACCATGAATTCCCACACGCTGGATTCTGCGGAACATTGTGGTATGTTTACCGTTTGAATCGGACATTCGTTCATGTACAGTTCCTAGGTGTAGATGAAAATTCATCCAAGATACAACAGCCTCAGTCGAATCCACCTCTGAAGAAGCAGGTGGAACAAGACCCGAGAAAGCGCCCAGACGGGAAGTACGAGTGAGTCTTCCTCTTTTTAATTTGATGTATAACTTGATGTATGATTGGCCAGCTGCAATCATGCTTGTAAAGACAAGTTCAAGTGTCGCCATTACTGGTACGTTGTCCACATACTTTTTTGATCGCTAACTCGGTTGTAGCTGCCAGGAGGGATTACTAGAGCCGCCACGTTCGAAGAAAAGACATCAAGTAACTGCACATCGTTCCGACGCGAAAGCTGTTCAACCCCCACGAACTCCGATCACGGCCAAGTTGTTACAGGATGGACGGAAACGGCAGCCCGAAGCAACGGATGGCTCAATCAAGTCCTCTAAACGGAACCCTGCTCCCCAGCAGTTAGTCAAGATGCGTGAAAATTCCAATACTGCACGCAATCTGTGTCCTACCGGGCCGAGCTTAGAGCTGGCCAATCATTCCAAGAAGTCAAGGATCGGCAAACCAGTGCCCAATTTTGACTTGCAGTTGATGACATTAAAACGCTCACGGTCGCCTACCCCACCGGACTCTGTGCTAACAGATGACTGCTACGACGAGCTTCCATTAATCTCTGAAGTCTGGGAGAAAGACAATACGACATCCGAAATCAGTCGTGCTGAAACTGAAGTCCCCCCACCAAAACGGAGGAAAACGGGTGTTGCGGTGGACTCGTCGGGTCCATTACTTTCACGCGAAAAGGTTTGTCGCATCTCGTCTATTGGTCCATACTAATTAATTTTCAGGCCACTTCACGCGAAATTTTTCGATCGTCTGCTCAGTTTTTCAAGGAACGATTGTTCCTCCCTAGCTCTAATGACGGAGATACAGCAGATCAAAGCCACGACCACTCCGCAACCAGGGAACCGGCTGTTTACTTTGATGAAAGCTACTCCGACACTGCTCCCGACTCCATCCCCGATCGGCTCTCTGCGAATAGTCGGAACGCCATTCAACCGACCTCTAGCCAATGGTCCGGAGATGATGCAAGCACTCACTGGACCTTGCTTCGCGGTGGTGTTAGCGTAACTACACCGGAAAGAAGCACGCGAGGGTCCACTCCGCCGACCACAAGAAGAAGAAACGACACTTACGCACTTTCCCCCTCGAGGATTATGGGCTTTGTACGACGTTCTGGACCATACGTCCCAGATCATTCAACGAACGACGATGCCACAATCGATCCACAGGGTCTTGCTTCACACAGAAGAAAATCACCTGTCAGCGGTATCAATCCACAGTCCCATGGCGATCCAGCTGACTTGAATGACACCGTGAGTGATGCTCTCGCAGAATTTGAACGATGGGTTGCAAGTGGAGCCGTGGAAATACTTCCGGATTGAAGTCACTACACCTTTAAAATGGTGCGTTCAATCTTCTTGTTCCATTCCATTGCAGAACGTCGTGACAGTACCAGAATTCTCGCCTAGTCTCTAGCTTAGATCCCCGAAATGTAGCAGATCCGATAGAGCATTACATGTATCAATGCCCTGGCTGGGATGCGAGTCTCAGAGACGACATGTTCTTTTATGTGAACGATCCGCTGAAAGTTAACGTTGATCATAACGATATCTATGTGATTTTGCTAAGGTAAACACGCTAAAATGGCTCGGTGGTCCTTGTATTTTCTGTATCAGATGTGGTATTGATTGTGTGATAAGCATTGGCGTATCCGCCTATCCTCAATTTCACTTGTCCCTACCCGGCTCGTCAGCATGAGCTCCTTGGCTTTCAAACACTCTCAGTACTCCTCTGAATCTCTCGTCCCAGCTGACACCGCTGCCTGGCCCAACAATCTTCCAACCTTCCACTTCTCCTCTCCACTTCAATTCTTTATTAAGGCGCTCTGCTCTGAGTTCGACCTCGCTTGGCGGTGGTGTTCTTTCCTCCTCCTTGGTGGGCTCGCGCTCGCCACGCGCAAGTTGGCGTGCAGTGGCTATACGTTCAGGGAGGGTTTTGTAATACGACTTGCGTGAGGAAGCTATGTTGGATATGGGAGAGTGAGGCGCAAGTACATATTCCGAGGTTAAGTCAAAGTTGAGATCGCCGCCTTGTGGTTGACTTTGGGTAAATTTCGGTCGTCTCCCTTCGTCACTGCTAGATTCCTGACCTTCACCGGGTTCTGCATCATGGTCGACGAACTCAAGGATCGAGTCTGGACCCTGAAATTCTCGGGTTTGGTTGATGACTAAAGAGTAAGCAGCCTCGCAACCAATCTGTGTTTTGTGACGCTCGTTGAAGAAACCCCAGATCATGCGGGGGATGAAGCGAAAGCCGACGTAGTTGACGGACGAGACAAGGAGGAGTGGGGGCTGGGGATGGAGAGTGGCAGGAGGCGTAGTATCTATGAGTGAGGGATTTGATGCAGTAGGAGTTTGACCTTCGGAAGAACTAGGTGGCTTGAGGGGAGAAAAGAATTTGGCATTATGAGAAGGGGCCAGCCGTGAGCGAGTTGGTATTGGTTCAGCGTGTGGGTCATCGACAATTCCAACCGGTGAGCTTGCGAGTTCGTCGGTTTCGTCGAAGGTTCCGTCCGACGCCAATTCTTGTGCCAACTTCTCCTCTCTGTCTGTGAGGTCCAAGCCCCCGCTCCAGCCTCGTTTCAGACCAGCCATGTATTCCTTGAAGGTGTGTCTTCCTATAAGAATGATGCCTCCTTCTAGTTCTCGAGCACGTTTTTGTTCTCGAGCAGGCTGACTGGGAAGTGTGGGAGAGAGGGCGACGGACTGGTCAAGCCCCACCGAGAGACGACGGTCTTTGATGACGGCGGAAGCGACGCGTTCGGCCAAGTCTCCCGAACGACGTGAGGCGACAATATCAAAGTCAATAGCGGCTGCGACTAATACAGGCTGTGATGCATGGAGTCAGGATGTTGTGCTTGTCGGGAAAACTTGTACCCACCTTGACATACTTTTTGAAAAACCTGACGGCCCGCTGATGGTCCTCGTCTCCCGGCCACTTGGCACCATACACGACCACTTTTCTGGGGAAGTCGGTACTTTTCAATGGCTCGTCGGCGAAGTGCTTGACACGGTCAACGTATGACTGACGGATAGCACGTGCTTGGTGACGGTCGTACGCATAGTAGGAGATGAGGGAGGAAGTAAGGGTAATGAAGATGCACCAGTTTCTCGAAGGGAGACGTGGTCGCGTCGACAGCCAACTCGCTGGGATGCCCGTGTACTCGAGCGCTGCCCGAACGCCGGACTTGGGTGGATCCATGACGCACTGGAGAACGCATCGGATTCGGAACCCGGAAATAACTTTTAGCACAGCCACTTCGGAACAAATTCAGCCATACAGGATGCTGACATAACCCAAGATACTTATTCGACCTTCCAAGTTGACGTCCATGGCTGCTCTCACCGCGTATGTACTTTTGTCTCCTCCACGTCGTCAGCTCATCCCACTTACTAGTGTACTACCACAACCAATCCACGTCCAAGATATTCCGGACGACGAGGACCAAGTTGCCCCTGCGATCCCATCCCAGTCCATCGCCGTCAGACCGGCAATTCCGCCTTACGGGAAGCGCAAAGGATGGAAGCCGACGTCACCAGAGGACTTCGGTATGTCTCATTCATCCTTCTCTAACGCTCTTCGCGTGCTCACTTGCCACAGGTGATGGTGGTGCCTACCCCGAGTGCCATGTCGCTCAGTATCCTCTTAACCTCGGAAAGAAAAAGGTCGGTCTGACCTCGTCGCCCGTGCACATCCCATTGACTCGTTTTCCAGACACAAGCAGGAAACACCCTCGCCCTCCAGGTTGATTCCGAGGGCAACGTTCGATATGATGCCATCGCACACCAAGGCCAGAGAGCCGGAAAGATCGTACAATCCCAATTCAAGGACCTCGTCCCTCTGGCACACCGGAAAGACATCACCGATGCGCAACGTTCCATGGAAAGACCATCCGAAGAAGAGGTTCAGGCCACTGCAGAACGAACCAGACAGGCCCTCGAAAAGCTGGTCACCGGCAAGATTAAAGCTGCCCAGCCCAAGAATGTGCCTGGTGCGGTTGGTAAGGCGACATACGTTCGCTACACTCCTGGTCAACAGCAAGGCGGAGACGGTGGACTGAAGCAGAGGATCATCAAGATGTCTGAAGTAGTTGAGGATCCGTTGGAGCCCCCTCGCTTCAAGCACAAGAAGATCCCTCGAGGACCACCAAGTCCACCTCCGCCCGTCTTGCGGAGTCCACCACGAAAAGCGACGGCCGCTGAGCAAAAAGAGTGGATGATCCCCCCATGCATATCAAATTGGAAGAACAACAAGGGTTTCACTATTCCTCTCGACAAACGTTTGGCTGCCGATGGTCGAGGTCTCCAGGATGTTAGTTTCTCCCGCTATTTTTCCGTCCATAGTCGTGCTCACAATTTCACTTAGGTATCCATCAACGATAACTTTGCCAAATTCTCCGAGGCTTTGTTTATCGCCGATAGACATGCCCGTGAGGAAGTCCGGCAACGAGCACTCATGCAACAAAAGCTAGCGCAGAAAGAAAAGGAAGCCAAAGAAGAGAACCTCCGTCTTCTTGCACAGCGAGCACGCGAGGAACGCAGTGGCACTGTTCCGTCGTCACGGCCAACCACGGAGTCGCGTGCCGCCGTAACCTCTGCCCTGGGAGGATATGGGAGCGAGTCAGAGGCCGAGTCATCAGCTGCTCATTCTGAAGATGAAGAGGACGAAGAGGCTGCCAAGATTAGGGATGCCATGCGCACAGAGAAACGCCGCGAACGTGAACGGGAAATGCGGATGTCGAATATGGGCACGGAGCAGCGTGCCAAGATGCTCGCTCGCCAGCAAAACCGTGACATATCCGAGCAAATTGCACTTGGTCTGGCGAAGCCAACACTATCCAAGGAGAGCATGTTGGACTCGAGACTTTTCAACCGGGAACAGCTGAGCAACTCGTTTGGGGACGACGAAAACTACTCGTTATATGACCGGCCGTTGTTCCACGGGTCAACTGCAGCGGCAGCGATCTACAAAGCGCGCGGTAATATTGCTGCTGAAGGGAGCAGTGAAGACGCATTTGGTGGTGGGACAGAAGAAGGGATAGGAAAGGCTCTCTCCAATGACCGCTTCGGGCTTGGCCAACCACGCGTAGGCTTCGAAGGCGCGAACGAACAGGAGGTGAGGGAGGGCCCCGTGCAATTCGAGAAGGACACGGGGGATGTGTTCGGGCTGGACAAGTTCTTGGACGAGGCAAAGGGGGGTCGGAAACGAGGATTGGACACGGATGTGCGAGGTTCGAGAAAAAGGGTACAGCTAGAGAAGGCAGGGGACATGTAGCATTGTCTACGCTGTATTCTTGTCGTCTCATTACCTGTTTACTTGGTTGTCTGTACAAGTACGTACATTGTTTCAAATTTGCTACTCCATAGCCAAGTTTGTACTGGGAGGTTCGTTGGCATGGCGGCACCTTTTTTTCTTTTTTTGTTTCGTCTCAAGTCTTGTTCTTCTCCGACACCATCCGACTCTCGCTGTCGAACATCGCTCGTTACATTCTACTCTACACGCTCCTTTCACCAGGACACTATCTCTGACCGACACGAATCCCATCTAAAAAGGCTGCCATCTATACCCCCCCATCTAGAATGCACGCGGTAATGCGTCGCATGCCCGCCGAGCGGGCTCGCCATGCAAAACGTCTGGGACACGTCGTAGCGGGGTCGGGACCCGCCTTTCCAATACTCGCAGATTCTGGCAGCGGAACGACAACGTCCTCGCAGGCTATGACCCCAGCGTCTAGTCTGCCCATTCCTACTCCTACATCTGCAGACCATTCTTCGAGCAGCGCTCCTTCTTCTGCCTCAACTACTCAATCCTCCAAGCCCTCTTCCGCTACCATCCCATCAACCTCGTCCGTCGCGTCTACTATTGCGTTACAGTCACTCACTACCCCTGGGTCGTCCCCGTCCCTCGTTACTCCATCAGCTGCGTTGACGTCCACATCCTCGACTTCATCATCCACACCCCCTCCGCAGCCGAATGCTGCTGTATCGCACAGCGGTCTCTCCGGTGGCGCAATTGCCGGGATCATTGCTGGGGCCGCCGTAGTTGGCGCACTCCTCGTCGTGTTTTTCGTTCGAAAGACCTACCTCCGCCGCCGAGAACGCAAGCGCATTTCCTGGAGCGGGGCTCCGGGAGTGGGAGCAGGTATCTTTGATGAACCCAAACCTTTCCCAGATACCAGTGAGCCATCCGCGTCTTTCAACAGCGGGGCGCAAACACCACAAAGACTTGCTCCCCCATCGCCTTTCGAGCCTCATGGTCAGTTTGCGTACTCCAACCCGGTTTCACCTCTTGCACACATGCAGCCTCCCACCTTCTCCACGTATGCTACTCCCACGCCTCCTCCAGCAACCTACAACAACCCCACCGCAGTCGCTGCTTACCCCACCTATCCTGTTCCTTCGGCATACGGCAATGGAAACCCTGCTGCAGTCGCAACGGCACGTGTAGCCGCAGGCATGGGCAATCCTTCCATATTATCTCCCCCACGCGTGCCGCGTGGGCAAATGGAAGCAACAGTGAAGTGTACATTTGTTCCCACCCTTCCGGATGAGCTTTCCATCACGACAGGCGAACGCGTCTTTGTCATTGAAGAATATGATGATGGCTGGGACTTATGTGCGAATGTAAGGGGTGAACGAGGAATGGTCCCCCGTGAATGCTTGGAGCATGCACCCATCGATCAGTCTGCCATTAGTTGGAGGAACGTGGGAAGAACAAGTAGCTTGAATCCTGATAGCAACAGGTATTAGTCGTTATTGGCAGGAGCTTCAAATAGGTGCGGACACAAATCAAACTATCAAATTGATCGCTAAGATCTCTCCCAGAATATGACACGATACCCATATTTGCCTGCGGCATATATATGTGGTCCAATGACCTCAAGTTCTGATATTTTTGTTGTACGGCGTTGGTATGGCGTGATGCTTGTATCCCTTTCAATATTGTGTCTTGGCTGTGGCTTTTTCTTTTCCTTCTTGGGACGATTGAGTTATACCGCAATGTCAACCTCGGTGGCATCATGTACTGTCTATTGGTCTGTATGTGAACAAATCAGCATTGCCCATCATGACACTTCCAGCTTTCTATGTGACGCTCAGTGATCTAAGCTGAATGAACCAGGAAGATCAATCGGTAGAACGCCGGTAGTTCGGTCACCACCGCTCAGATTCGTGGCCCCCGCTCCCCGCGAAACCATGTACTCGACGTGACTCCAAAATCGCCAGACATCTCACCAACTTTCTATATCCGTTGAGCATGGAAGTTGCCCGGTGATAATGATGTCAGACAAAAGTCTGTCGTCAACATCAACACAAGGTTCTAATCGTTGGATCACAACACTGCCAGCTTTGTGTCAGGCAAGAGGGGATTCGACTCAGACCGGCGACCGACAGATTCATGGTCGAATCGCCTAGATATTTGCTTTGGGATTCCGGTTGAGCATTCTGATTTCGTTTGGCTACGCACGGTGGGATCGTTGCCTTGCGTTTGGTGGACATTGGATAACATTAAACTCTATGTGTGTGTACCATGCATTCACCGTCATCTCGACGAGCATATGGTCACTTGGGAAAGAACAGGAATAGAACGACGAACTGGCAGACGCGTGAACCGTGGACGCCAGGGACGTCGCGATCAAGCGTGACTAAAGATTTGACAACGCGGAACAGCACGAGTCCTGCTAGTGCACCATCGTGACGTTGGGCTAGAGACCTCACCGACGAACCATCGACGGTGATGGCGACTGCCTACTAGGACTTGAAGAGAACCTGGCATCTCAGGATGTCAACAGTTTATCTCGTTTTAGTGCCCATCTACCCAACGTTCCATCCGATCCCTCCAAACTTGAACCGATTCGAGACGCAACACACTGGACTGATGGTGACTGATCAGGACGCGACATTGAAGCAGTGCCGGAGTGAAACGAGGCAAAACCGCTTGCATACTGAATGTCCTTGGAATTGGTGAGAATTCAGGCGGTGTGAACGATGAACGATGGGATGTGAACAAAGTTGCAGTTAGTGCGCAGCAAATCTCTTCACACCCCGTTGACACCCCCGCAACAGTCGCTCCACTCACCATGATAGCTCCTTCGCCGCCTGTTCCTACTAGTGGCGAGTTCTCTTCACATCCATCACATTGAGCCACTCAGCGGAGGCGTTCAAAGACATGGTTTCAGTAGAACGTAATAAACAGAGGCTGACACCGAGGCGATCCGTCGACGCCCACTTAGTGGTATTGTTTAACACCTTGTTTAACACGGAATAAGTGAAACGACTTTTATGAAAAATACATGGTATAGTAATACACAGTGACCTACCCTCACATACATCAATACAACTGACTGGAATCTGGTGATAACAAGTCATGGCAACCCAAAGGTCGGCTATATAGTAATCTCACGAAGCCAATTGGATCTTTCAATGGTTCGCACCATCAACGTTCTCGTTTGCGTGCCCATTCTGCTTGGACTTGCGGCGGATTACAACATAAGCGTCACTTGATGCATCCCCCTCGACGGCTTCAACATCGCCGGATATGACACCGGCGCGGTCATGTTTGGTCTTTTGTCTGAAGTGTACAATGAGACTGATGGGAAGAATATAGTGGACTTGGGGGACAGCACCTCTCTTCACGAATTAGGTTTAGATCATGGGAAAGAAGGCCATGACCGGCGACAGGCCCCCAGTACGTCGTTCCCGCCAACGATCCAATGATGCAAGTGCCGACGAGAATCGACAGGTAGAAGCGGTATTGAGAATACCAGTTCGGTGCTAATAAAGCAAGTAAGCTATGGCAGATGACGTAGACATGAAACAGAAAAGGCTCACTCCAGCCGGCTGCGGTAGCTTTATTGTCGGCATACCAAAGGGCAGTGAAACCCAGCCATTGGCACAGGAGAGCGGAAGTGGGCTGAAGAGCGATGGTGGACCAAGCAACGACGGCGGGAGATACACCCAAGAGGAGGCGGGGATAGCCTTTGTAGCCGCCTAAGCCGGCAAATTCCATACCCCAATGAAGGGCGCCTGCCACGAGATGAGCTCTAGATGGATGAATACGGGAAGGTGACGCACCGAGGAAGGAGAGCAAGACGGCACCGTAGGTGACCTGGAAGTCGAGGGCTTGATCCAAGATTGTGAGTGCGACACCTGGATCGATGTTTGTGAGTGCTCCTGCTGCAGCTAGGCCAGCCTGATGGGAGAGATAGACAGTAGTCCCTGCGGATGCGATATAGGGCAAGCCGCCAGCAAGACCCATGACGAGGTATGGAGTGGGTACTGTTGTGGCAACTGCTGACGTGATTCCAATCTAGCAATGGCGAATAAGTAGTCTGCGAGGGGATATCAGGAAAGAGAACTCACGAAAGAGTCCTTTGTGGGCTTGACACTATCGACGGTGAATACGCCGCCAGCGATGGAGCGGGCCCAGTCCGCAAGAGAGTTGCCAACTTCCTCTTTGACATTTATGCGGGCGTGCTCCAGAGATTGGCTGCCTGGTCTGCCGGAGACCGAGCTCGCGGCAAAACGGGCTTGGAGAAGGGGTAGGGTAGCCCGCTGAGACGGGTGCTGGAATCGGTACGAACCGCGCAGGGCAGGTGCGAGGGCGATGGTGCGAAGCGGGCGGGAAAGGGCACTCATGCGGGGCAGCGGGGTGATAGAGTTAACGTTGAACGTTGGCTGGAAGGAGGATGGCACTTATACCCCTGTATTCGAGTCGCGTGACGTCCCGTGACGACTTACCAGTGGCCGCCGAGGAACTCTCGCTGACTCACTTGCGCCCATTTATGTAGTCAGCTCCCTTCTCACAAAACCCTGAAATTGGGACATTCTTGGGCATTAAGCTACGCTCTGACACTCATTACAGCTTGATGAACGAAGTATCGATCCCATGAGAAAAATCCCATATACAGATCCTCTACCACGAGGTAAACTGTCATCAGTATTGCAAACATCTGCAATGTCGAGTGCACCCTCACCTGGTCCTCTCCACACGACACAATCTACGTAAATGGCCAATCAGTTACAAGACAGTAATAATTTCTGTTCTTCCTCACCTTCGTACTATCCTGTGCAACACAAAAGATCCGTCCCGTGTGTCCACTCGTCAGGTCAGCTACTAATGCCCCTGTTGTTCTGTCCCACACCTGCCCCGCTCAATTTAGGCAATTCCAACATGTTCTTTTCTGGTCCTCACCTTGACCGTGCAATCATAGCTGCCACTCACTACGAACTCGTCCCCTACCGCCACGCTTCGCACTGGGTGTGAGTGCCTCTCGGGCCCCCGAACTGTCCCCGTGGAAGTAACTCGGGCTCCGCAAGCGCTGCAAATCTTGGTTTCGCCCTCCGATCTCTGCAATTTTGGCTGTGCTTGTTGGAAAGACTGCGACAACGAGGAGTGCAAGAAGAATGGGCTCCCCGACGTTGGCGTTTCGCCGTCTAAACTGTCCTGTGCAACTACCAAAGGATTCAGCGGCTGACCTGCAGTTGGATTATCAAACTCTGGGCATGTCGACCATCCTCGTTTAGTCCTCATGTCAAACATACGGACATGTTTGTCCGAAGAGCCCGACAGGATGAACGGCGGGCTCAGCTCTACCGAAGAAATTCTAAATTGAGGGGAAAAGGTAAAGATCAGAAAAGCCTTATCAAAGAATGACAGGACGCACGCTCTTGCATGGTGCTCCTCGAAATTACTGATCAATCCCCCTGATCGTGCATCCCATACCCGAACTGACCGATCTCCAGACCCAGAGACAATCACGTCACCGGCAATGGACACTGCATTTACAGCAGCTCGGTGACCTCGGAGAACCCACTCTGGTTTGAGCCAAGGAAAGGTATAAGTCCGAACAGTCCGGTCTTGTGCGCTAACGTTCAGCTCGGCTACCTCCCAGCGGTTAACGGTTACACACCTTTGGAACACGAGACCAATCTTGCACTATTGGTCCGGACGCACAAAACACTGTCCTGGTGATCTCTCAATACCTTTATCAACTTGAACTTAGCCAAGTCCCAGACAACGACACGACAGTCGCTTCCGCCGCTCACAAGGACGCCAGCTTCAGAGCTTTTGTACACCCCCTTGGCATGGTCCAATGATCCGAGAGGACTGTCCTCGGCCATTCGTACTTGCGTAGCTGTGACGCACAGGCTTAACACGCTAGAATCGTGCATACCCACGATCCTGCGTCGGATCTTATTGGTGCTCAGATCCCATTCGTGAACAGTACGATCCTTGGAACCGGTGAAGAGGACTTGGAGCGGCCCATAGGCTGAATTATAAGACCACAGTGCAAGACAATAGACTGCAGCGGTGTGGCCTCCTCCCTCAACTCCCGGGAGGGTTCGTAAACGGTATGTGCCATGGCGAACGCGACTGCGGAGAAGTGTGTGGGTTTGATGGAGGAGCTTGTGGTCGACAGGTAAGGATATACCAGCCTGAGAACTGCTGGGCCACGCATGGTGCTGTGAGAAAGTTCGGGTGATGGTGGTGGCAGAGGAGTTGCTTCTGCTTATCGGCATCAGCGTCGTTGGACAGGAGGTGGTGACAAACTGGCCAATCAGGCTCTGGAAGTCGTGATCTTGAAGACTCAAGTTCATAGATATGAACTCGTGGTCAGGGCCCACATCCTCGTTTGGAACATGGATCACTTCAGCATCCACAACACTACCCTCATCTTCACCCTCTTCTTCGTCGCCCATGCCTTCATCTTCATCTCTGTCAACACGTGTGGTGCCAGAAGTGGATGGATTGAGGACAGCTTCGCTTTGCCGAGGGGAACGGCTGATTAGCTGCGGACGCCACTCCCATCTACGGGCGTGACAGAGATTGCGCCAAAGAGTCTGATCGTTGGCAAGTAAATTCCACCGCTTGCAAACCAGGGCACAATTCAGGAGTGTAGTAGCAGGGAGTAGTGTGAATATTTGCAAGGATAATTCCGGTGGCAGAGACTACATGGGGGATGTAAGTTTGAATGAACGACGGAACACGAAACTCACTCCAACAAGATCGAATTGGAGAAGGGGCACGAGTCGTCGTTGAACCGTGGCGAGCCGCGAACGGGGCAGGGATGCTAGTAGTTGGTATGCGAGCTCTACGTGTGTATATATAAAGATCATCAAGACCTGAATCCGACGGAATGATGGCAGTAACGACTTGCCTTCACGTTCCGACCCGGAGGCATCGTGGGTTATCATGAGCCAATCAAGGCTGCGTTGTACGCCTTTTCCTTTGTTGTTGGTCCTTGGACTTTTGAGTCGGGTAGTTTCGGTTGCCCTCAGAGAGGTGGACTGTGGCATGTATTCATGGGATGAGTTCGAGGACAGTGTGATACCGGCATTGGCAAGGCTGGTGGTGGTGGTGGGACTGGCTGGCCGAGGTGAGGACACGAGAAGCGGAGTGCCGGACGAGCTGTTTGGTGTGATCTGTTTGATGTCTCCATCAGAAGAGCTATCGTCGGGGGGGTTGGTCATGGTATGCTGCCAAGAGACAAGGCAGTCCACCGGCTTCATATACGTTCGCTGCTTGTCGGGGGCGGTGACATGAACCGGTGTGGAACTTTGATTAGGCAAGTCGACCAGCAGCAACGAGTCGGCTCATTGCCTTTGATCAAGGATATTCTCGTTTGGCGGACCGCGAGAACCTGGCTCCATGACGTCTCTGACGGCAACCGAAGCTAAAGCCATTGCTCTCACACCCACCTGGATCAGACCTGTTGACTTGGAGCTCTCAATAGCCGGTACTACCAGTCATGTCGGCCTTTCAGTGTTGAACATATGTTCTTCACCAGCCAGCACTCCGGCAAGCTGACAACTACGTCTTGTACAATGTCACAATGACCTCGTCGACTGCTGAGCTTGGCCTTCTAGAGCGTGGTCACCGCTCTGAAAGCTGTCTTGGTATAAGAGTCGTCCTTCGGACGGGTAAGATTCATTGAGACACAAGGAAACGTATTATGCATGTCTGCGGTGGATGGTCTAACTACTGATATTGTTTCGTTAGAGATCGCGTAGGTTCACATGGACATGGACATCCTTTGAGTGACATCGTTGACAGGCGTGACTGCCTGGGATATCGATGGATGGACGTGCCACCATCGCTCATCGCGCCCTCTGGAAACATGAGCGAATTGGAGAGAGTAATGGTGAATGAAAGAGTGTGTGACGTGCCGGCAATAGTGGCGAGTACACGATAGAATGTTCTGGAGCTCACATATGCCCCGGTCAAGATTTAATTCACAACACCAGCTTGATCTCGACGCGCTTCACGAACGCAATCTAGCCGCAATCTAGATCACCCTAGCCTGAGCTTTCTTCACGTCGCTGTACAAGATGTCGATGCCACGTACCACTGCAAACTGGCACTGGAAGAACAAGAACGTAACAGCATGGGCAAAGGACTGGTTTCAGGAAAAACTCACAAAAATCGTCATTCAAGGAGACGCAGGGGAGAGCATCAAGGTTACCTCAACCTCGTGGCTAGACGGAGACGTGGAGCTTGGTCAACGCAAATCAAAGTGTGTATCACTCTCATGTTGCGTCGACGTTAACCAGTTCGGACGCGCATCAATAGGCTGATCACCATCTACGATTGCAAAATCTCTGTCGAATGGGCTGGGACTACGAGTGATGGAGTCGAGATCACAGGCAAGGTGACCATTCCCGAAGTGTCTCATGAAATCACACTGGACCGCCTGTCCGATTACACTGCAAGTCACCTTCGCTCTTTATCCGCTCGTGTTCTCCTTGTTCATCCACTCTTGTAATATGACAGTACCAATGGTCAGAGAGCAAGAGCACTGGCCCGACTGTCACAGCACTCTATGCCCTTGCCAAGGAACGTCTTCCTGCAGCGCTCGAGGCCAAGTTTACTGAACTTCCGGTTGCGATCGTCGAGACGCATGGCAAAGACTTGACCGTCAGTGGGGAGCCTAGTCGGGCAGGGACCCCCGTTCCGCCATCTGCACCTGCCGTGGCTACCTCTGCCACTACTGCGTCGTCGGTGCCTGTCCCGGCGAAGCCTGCCGTACCAGCGAAATCTGCTTTCAACACGTCCACGATTGTCAAGGAGGCAACGTTCATGGCCGCGGCTGATGACCTATTTGGATTGCTCACTGACCCGCAGCGCATTCCTTCGTGGACACGTGCACACGCAGAGGTGCGTTGATCGACAATGAATAGAATCACCGGTATGAGCTGATCATGTGGAACTTTTAGTCAATGGCCAAGGCTGACACACCCTACTCGCTCTTTGGGGGGGGCGTAAAGGGTAGATATATCTTGTTAACGCCAGGCAAGGAAATTATCCAGACGTGGGCGTTGACAAGCCCAACCTGGCCGTCGGGTATGCACGTTGGTCTGGTATATTTTGAACAGTTATCTGACGCATGTTGCAGGACACGAGGCTACGCTCACTACGACATTTGATCAATCATCGGACTCGACGAAAGTGACGTTTACCTTGGCGGGTGTGCCAAAAGGCATGGAGGACGAGCTCGGACGTAATATCGATGGATATTAGTGAGTGCTCCTACTATGTCTCGTTCGACTTGGCTGACGACTTTGACTTTAAGTATTCATGGTTTGAAATCCATTGGGTATGTGCAGTTGATCGTTTCTCCTACATATACGCAGTCTAGACAGGCGCCGGAAAAACCCCGAGCGTCCATCCCGGAAAAGAAAGGCGAGGTTGCGGACACCAAAGCAGCCACGGCAGTTGCGATCGCGGTTGTGGTCCTCGCCGCGGCGTTCTGTCTACCGTATTTCTCATATCCCATTTCGCTTCGTTCTTTTGCAAAGTGAATTTGTTATCATTATGCTGATGCTAATAATCCATGCTTTTGTGCGTTTTGTGATCCAGGTTAGGAACGGTGCTTTAAACGAGCAGTTGGGTGGAGCCTCAGGTCAAGCAGTACTAGTTGTACTCGTAGACTAGACTACTGAAGGGGGTGTCAGGAGGGTGGGCAGAGTGTTTTAGGTAAAGGACCCCGAAGTGAGGTAAAGAAGCAAACAAATTTAACGCCACATTTGAATTCTGTTCGACGGATTTCGTTCGCTTTGCTCCCTCTCCCACTTGTCCTCTCCTTTTACAACACGACTCGTTGAAGATGGCCGCCGCTGCAGTCGAAGAAATCCGTGCTACCTCTTATGTCGGTTTCGACTCCATTACCCAGCAAATTGAGCACAAGCTCTTGAAGCGTGGTTTCCAGTTCAATGTCATCGTCGCTGGTGCGTCGTAGTGTCTCTGACGAGTTGAGCTGTTTTCGACGCGACAGTAGGGCAAACTGGACTTGGAAAGTCGACGCTCATCAACACTATCTTCGCGTCGCACTTGATCGACTCCAAGGGTCGTCTGCAAGCTGAGGAGCCTGTCAGACAGACGACTGAAATTCAAGCTGTTTCGCATGGCAAGTTTTTTCACTCGAGGTAGATTCACGGTTGTATTGATTATAAGTCTGACAGTCATCGTTGAAAACGGTGTCAAGCTTCGTTTGAACATTGTCGACACTCCCGGTTACGGTGACCAGGTCAACAATGAAAACTGGTGGGTAGCATCTTTTGTGGTGTGATTTGTTCTGATGGTGGGTTGTAGCTGGGATCCCATTGTGAAATACATCAAGGACCAACACAGCGCGTATTTGCGCAAGGAGCTGACCGCTATGCGTGACCGGTACATCCTGGACACGCGCATCCACTGCTGCCTCTACTTTATCAGCCCTACTGGTCATTCTTTGCGCGCGATTGACGTCATCGTGATGAAAAAACTGAGCGAAGTCGTAAATGTCGTTCCTGTTATTGCCAAGGCCGACAGCTTGACCCTGGAGGAGAGGGAGGCCTTCAAGCAGAAGGTAGACCATGACGACCTGTGTAGAAACAAAGACGCTGACAGAGATATAGATTCGAGCTGAATTGGTCTATCACAACATTCGGTTGTATCCGTTTGACACTGACGACACCGACGAAGAGGAAGTTCAGCTGAATGAGAGCATCCGGGTACGTTTGGTTGAGGCTGAGTCAGAGTTGTGGAGTGACTGAGTTTCATTGTTGCAGAATATCATTCCGTTCGCTGTTGTTGGATCCGAGCGCAGCGTGATCATTGACGGCAAGTCGGTCCGTGGACGGAAGAACCGCTGGGGA
>JBBPOE010000453.1:0-23146 GCA_038091295.1 Tylopilus felleus | reverse complement strand
CCGAGGCTTATGTTGAGTGGCTGTAAATACTGATAAACAACTGGCAGCCACAATCAGCCACAATGGTGGCAAAGTCATCACAACTCGATGAAAGGAAGTGTAGAGCGACCACAAGGGTCTAGAACATTGAGGAAAGAAAGTGCATAGGGTTATCGACCATGGGGAATCCAATGGCGATGGTTAGAAGTAGCGCTTTGTGCTAGAAAGTCTATAATGATCTAAAAGCATAAAAAGAGGGCGAAATCACCAAAAGTAACAGTAAGTTCCAAACACTGTGATACATTCATGGACCGGCAATCAGTCTAATGGATGGCTCTGTAGGGTCTTGACATACCTGTATTAGAATTGGTGTAAGTGCCCATGCACTGTCCAGTTTGCCCAGTAGTCACAGAACTTAGTGCATCAGGGCAAACCCTGCTGTTAGCCATTTAACCCTGACTGCTTCACTGAATCCAACAGCTAGAAAGCTCAGTGGTTAGAGCATCTGGTAATTATCCAGGAGGTCCTGGGTTCAATCCCCTAGTCTGGCCCATTTTTCACTTGACCATAATAAGTTGTTGACTTTAGACATGAGTCACATGACCAAATCATGTCAACCTGATATCACTTTTGTTGGACAACTGGGTGTCCCGTGATCATTGACGACCTCGCTACAGCAGGCGGGGCATGCTGGGAGGTTGCCAGGTATTCAAGCGTGTGCCCTTTTGTGTGTTGAAGCTTCTGTTCTTCAGAAGGTTGGCAGCACATCAAAAGAGACTGAAATGAAACAGGCAGATGAGTCAGATGGGGAAGGAAACAATGAAGGGGATGAACTCACTTACCGCAAGAAGGTAGCGCTGACGTTGTGCAAGTTTGTCGAAATGCAGAAGTGCCGCAGAGACGTCGCAGACAAGCTATTCAATAACCCACCTGGATGAGGTATGTAATGGTCCATGCTGTTCCCATGTCATTGTTTAATACCCATTCTACCTCTAGCCCTTCAGTCATGACAGTGCTGTGACAACTGCTCAAAAGCTACGAACAATGCTTGTGACCGACCCGTGGCGACTCCTGCTGCCCACTGTGAGATGGACTTGGACCTTGCCTCGGATTACGAGCGCAACTCACCAGATGCTGAACCCGATGCCACCATTCTAAGCCACATACTATCAGCCATTGCACTCAACAGCACCTTCAAGATGTTCGTCACATGCTCCAATACTGGTGTGTGGAGACTCGACGCCGCAACTTCCCTCACTCAATGTTTACCGCCACCGCCATTCTCCCCGATATGGTCCTCACCACAATCACTTCCAATTGCCAACTCAAGATGAGTGATGATTTGCGGCTGTCACTGCCTGCTTCATGGGCATTTGTGGACAGATATGGGCAACAGGTACTTGACCTGGTTGCCAAGTTTGACACAGATGACCGTGGACGTCGGGAAGTGAAGAAGGTGGTGGATCAAACAGCCAGGAAGCAGGAAAACGAGGGGAAAGCAGTAAGTACTGTCCTTATGGGAAATCAGATTTGCGCTCATTCTAGTCTCCCCAGTTGGACCAAGCTGCCAAGGAAAATCTCAATATTCTGGGTACCGGGTGCTTCAGCACTCAAGACCTACTATCCAAGGTCGATCACAAGTCTTCTGTGCCTGAAAACATGTAAGTTTGATGCTCTTATTATGTGCAATCATATCCAATTGAATTTTGTAGCCTGCCACTCTCTCCGCAACGCATGAACACAAGCCATCAAGCTGATTTCTCTTATATGCCATTGGATGACTCACTTCCTCTGCAGCTGCCATCGTCGACACGTGCACAGGCTTCCTGCCCACTGCTGCCCTCCACAAATATGTTGTCATTTGAGATTTATACCCCACAGTGTCCCCCAACCTCAATGCAGCGGTGGCAATGCAAACACACACATTCTGGTATCACTACCAATGTTTCTATGCTTCCGGTCTCCTGTTTGAGCCTCAAATATAACAAACATACATAGGGATATCTAGGACCAATCCTTGTTACTTGCTCGTACTAAATTCCTCTAAGCCCACCAATTCTCTTTTTTTTTTTTTGTAGTTAGTTTGCCTGCACCTGCCGAGACCAGATCTACTACCATGTTGGACCGGTGACATAATTCCCATCCCTTTTGCTTGCTATGCACCTGTGAGCTTTGATATGAATTTTCCAACCATTGGATGTCTTTCTTTTTGCTTGGATCTGTGTGAGATTTGCCTCGCTGTAAGCTGGAAACTTGATGCTCCATGTGTTTACGGATAGCTTGTAACATTGGAATGGCAGGACTATGTGATTTGAGGAGGTCCCTGTCATATCCCGTTCTGCCCACCTCCGGTCTACTCCGACCACCTCCATACATTTCCCTGTGTCTCTCTCCTTTATCTTACTTCGGACTTTCTTTCTCTGCATCGGACCTCCGACACATAGCCTCTCCTTATCTCCATTTGTATACATCTCCTTATAGTTAGTTCTTCCTTACGTTTTATTCCCCGTCCTCCCTGACTCATGCCTGACAGATTCTAAGAGAAGGCAGGAGTTGCCCAAGACTACAAGATATTAGCCAGAAAGAAAAATAAGTAAATAATAGAAACTCACCTCAGCCGCTGCCTAAGATGGGTGAAAACGACTGAGGTGTTTGTAACTAGGGTGAAGGTATATATACTATGGGCGGAGGTACACTTGTATAATATTGTGGTGATGATTCTGGAAGAAAGTTTTAAAGTATAGTAATAAATGCTGTAAGAAGAAGAACTTAAAAGAGTTAAGTGAATACAGTCATAGCACTTCCAGTACTTCTGAGAGCTCCAGTACTTCCGAGTCCGGAAAAGTGTGGGAAAATTCCGGAAGTGGTTCCGGAATGATAGTTCCCGGATGGGAACTTGCAACCACCATGAACTCTGTGATTCATGGTTGGATACTGTCAATGCCCCTACCTCCGCCTTCCATGACTTACGTTCTGTTCTCCATCCTCCCTGACCTCCGACCCTTCGGCAACGTTCCTTTCTCTTTATGTCTTTCTCCTTGTCTTTCCCATTCCAGTTTCCCAACCTCTGATCCGAAACCCCTGTATATAAACTCCTGTAGAACACTCCTGTACCTGCAGTCTGATAATCGACTAGAATCACTACTCCTCACTCTCCTCACTCTGAACTGAAAGACCTCTTGCTCTCCTCCTTGTCATCATCTCTGTTCTTGCTCCTACCTCCTTACCAGCACGCTCCGTACCTTGGACCTCCACTCCTCCGAAATACCGGGACTCGACTGTCAGCAAGGGCACAACACACAAGTCTTGCACTAACGTCTCCTAGGACCTATAGTAGTATAACTCTGGAGTTTGCTGGAGTTACCTTGGAGTTGTTGTTTACAGTTCTGACAGTCCCAAGAAGTATTAGGCCCTTGGATCTTATCAGTGACCTATGAGCACCATTAAGCAAGAGTCATGAAATGAATAGGCAGGTGTCTCAACCTTTATTGCCTTGACATTGTACTCTTATCTTTTATGAAGAGGAAGGAATAACAAGGGCTGTCCGGTCATGTTCACAAGCCAACATCTGCAGCGAACAAAGTCACTAAGAAAGCTTGTGAATTAAAGAGATCACAAATAAAAAATCCACTTACCAGACTTCAGGAGGCCACTTGTGAAGAAGCTCCTGAAGGAGCTCTAGTACCTCAATAGTATACTTTGAGTTTCCACCCCCTACAAAACGAAATGCCAGATGAGGTAGACTTTGCTCCATGACTCCAACATCACCACATCATATCCCCTGATCCAGATCAAGATAATGTAGGACATCACGATTCCACAAAATGGTGTTTTGCAACTCTTCATCTTGTTGGTCTTCAGGAAGGAGGTCAATATCTTCAATGGAGCTGCTGGCAGCAAGGCTTTGAACAATCTGCATTGCAAGTGCATAGAGTTCCTCTGGAGACTTGGTTTGAAGGTCAGAAAGTTGATCAACTTTTCTGACCACCTTCCAGCATGCCTGAAAGTGTGCCTCAGCAACACAAACTATAGCATCATGAAGGTTTTGATAAAAGGGGCCAGCAGTCTTAACAGACTGAAGCCCCTTTCTCTCCAATAGTGTGAAAGCATGCATGAGGCCCCGTCCAGCAGTGGTGCCTAGATACTGCTTATGAAGGGAATTAGCAAATGCCATCTGGGGATGAAATCAGCCAAAGACTACTTTCAGCCAATCAAGGCGATCATATGAGTTGCAATCTTGTGCATGGAACTTGTACAGCCCACATAGACATTCAACAGTCAGTTGATCGCCTACCCAAAAAGTTACCTGCTCAAGCCCAGTCTTTTGCATTTCCTCTACAGAGTCAAGACCCAGTTGATGTATGATTGCCTACATCACTTGATCATTGCCATCATAGCTGGCTTCTTCTATGTGTTCGGTGCCAAGCATGAACTGACAGATTACATGGGCATCACCAATGAGTAACTGATTGATGGAGGGTGGAGGTGTGAAGATGGAATGATTGTGGTGAGGATATGAGGAGAACTGAAAGTCAGGGCTATTGAGGAGATAGTGCAATACACGATACACATCTCGTTTGAGCTGGCTTGGAGCTGCAGCATTGGCAAGATCAAAGATCTCGATAGTGCTAAGTGGAGACTTGCGTCCTTGAGCACGAAATTCTTGCAACATTCAATTAGACAGTGGGGGCTCAAGGGGTGCATTGGGTTGGAAGAAGACAATTGATGCAGTACCAGAGTCAAAATGACTCTGGCTATCAAGTCACTGTGTGAAAACACAAAAGGGAATGTTGATGTTATTATGTGTGATGACAAAGGGGAGGGTCTGGACCATTTGTTGCACCATCTGCATCTAATTTGCTGAGATCTGATTCAGTGTGCAATTGGACCATTGATGACTCATCGTGAGGTCAAAAGCTCGCAAAAGATCAAGGCTTTTGGCAGGAGTCCCTTGAGAATGAAGGAATGTGGTGATAAGTTTCACAAAATGGCTGTTCTGGTCGGAGCAGGACTTCTCAATCTGACAGATAACCGAGAGTATAATCTACACCGTGACCGACACATTTACATGAATAATGTGAAAGATAGACATGCATACATGGGTCATTATACGTACAAGATCCGAGTCCTTCTATATATGATGGGTATGCTGGCGTTTTGTGTGTGTGAGATGACGAAGCAGTGACCAGAACTTCAGGATACCATGAAAGCCTGGACTGCTCAGTTTGAGGATGAGATCCTCAATTTGCAAGCCAGTTAGCCCCTCGGTAGACAATTCATCGGCAGGACATCGCATTGTCTCGCTCACTTGCTCTAACTCTGTCTTGATTGCAGATGTGACACAGTCAAACGTGAAACACTTGACAATGTGGGAGGCACCTTCAGCGCGAGGGCTTGTGCTTCCAGGTGATCATGGTGGCTTGTGTCAATGTGCAAGAATAGAAGGAAGCTCCTCGCTGACCATCAGAGACGTCCATTCATAGTTGATCTTCCTATTTCGATGCAAGCCTGATTTCCCCAGCTGAGCAGCTCCAGGAAGATCAGAAGGTTGAGTCCAATGCTATCCATGTAGTTGAGCACGTTGAGGACTTTCTGAGAGGTGGTGGTGGGTGTCAGCTGAGCGCGCAGCGAGCGCGTGCATGCAATTTGAATTGGGGGATTAGAGGGCTCGTGTGTGGAAACCAGGGTGAATAAGAGGTCAGGTGGGATGCGAACTGATGAGAATGGACTGGAATTGAGTTTCTTGTCATCCGAACTGTACTCAGGTTGGGTATCTTGCATGTTAGGTGAGATTGCTCAAGTGGCACATTGGTAGCAAATAGTAGGAGCGTAGTTGGTGCAGTCATACTTGGCGATCAATTATTTATTGAATTATTATTCACACGTCAAAATCACTTGATAAATTTGGCTACAGTGACAGCTGTGACTTGATGCCCTCATCGCCTATCAAATGTCTCCAGACATTCCAGGAAGTGGAAGGTCACGAAGGTGACCTAAAGTAAATACGCTTACTAGAGCGTCTGGTTCGAGACTAGATTTAGAGATGAATTTCTGTAAATTTGAGCCGTAAAAATGACAGCTCCTTCCAAATATGGAACGAACAATATGGTTCATGTCAGCAGCTGTCATTGCACACTGTTTGTAAATCCAAGAATCTGAGGAGGGGTCCTACCCCCCTCTGTAAAGGTCTGTAAAATTTAACCTGCCCTTTCATCTCATTTTGTGCTATTTCTGGAACTTTCAGGGTGGGCAATATTACATGGGAGGACATGCTAGTAAAAGCCTCTAATTAGTACAAATTTTACCAGCCTAAAAACAGTGTGAGATTGTGTAATGGAATTTCTTTTGGCCAATGACTATGTGCTGTAGTGGCACTGAGGGGTCAATTAACCCATTTTGTACATGGCATGGTACACACCCAAATGAAGCCTAGGTATATTAGACATTTGACGGAAATTGTTAGCAGCGTGCATCTGCAAAAAAGGAAGAGCGCTGTCATAGTGACATAATTATATAGTCAACATCATATGATGTTGTTAATCATCAACCTGACATTGACTACATGGACTACTGTGCTTAGCACAATGCTTATGTAGACAATGTATAATCTAGTGTATTATCACTTGACTATCAATACAACTGGTTTGCAAATTCACACAGCAGTGGGACCAGTGCTGAGAAAGTCCTTCCATATCATCTCCTTGAACTCTTTGAGGGTGACCAGATTGATGTTGAGTTCCCATTAGCACATCTCTTTTTCCATCTGGTGGATCTCCCGAAGCTGGAGTCTGGAATATGCCCTGAGCAACGAAGGATCAGCACTTATTGGAACTTGGAATAGATGTTGACGCAGATCACCTTTAACATGAGCATGAACACTGATAAAAAAATTGGTGACCCAACTCGGATGATCTCCGAGTGGTCGGAAAGCAAGCCCAATATGCAGCTGAAATTTTCAGGTAAGCGGGGTGGAACTTGGAATAGATGTCGATGCAGATCACCTTTGATGTGAGCATGAACGCTGATAAAGAAAATCAGTGACCCGACTCGGATGATCACCACGTGGTCAGAAAGCAAGCCCAATATACCTTGAGTGTGCTTGAGGTAACATGGATGAGATGACCTTCAAGTTGTGTAAACTAATGTGCAATCTCAAATTTATATGAACGAAGACTCATGGCCTGCCTGCCTGCCCGCACCTCCACCACCTCACCATAGACACTCTCAGCGCTCACTGAAGCAACCTGTACTGTTCAAATATTCGAAAGTCAATGTACCTGTTCAAAAACAAAGTGTTGCCATCACCATTACTTGACTGGGTGTCCAAAGAGGATTGATCACTCCGCTAGGGAAATGAGGGACCAGATGACAAGGCTGCATGATGTTGGTGATGGGGATGATAATTGCATTTGGCACTTGGTTCTGAGTTGAGTGGCTGACTCGAAACATCCCGATGCTACTGTTGAAGTGCTGGAATGGCTTGAATAGATGGACACACACAAGTGGGTGTGGATAGTGTCCCAGCCGACCTGGAAGCTTGAAGATAACATGAACCTTGGCTGCGCACAGACCTATAGATACAGTTAGAATATTTTGTTGACCACACCCAAAGAAAAGAAAAGAAGAACCTTGAAAACCATGCGCTTCCTCGTTGAGCTGTATCAAAACAGTATCGTACCTTGCTGGTGTTGGTGGCTTGCGGGGTCCATTTGATTGTTGAGAATGACAATGGATCCTTGCAGATATGTCATCTGGCAAGTGCTTGATAGCTTGCAGTGGGAGTACTATATTGCTAAAACAATCAAAATGATCATTCACATTCGGTTGAACATATTGATGATCCAGGCCTGTATGGGCAAGGAAACCTTCCAGTTCCTCAACAAAGTTGTTGGCACCATGTTCTTGCGCTAAATATTGCATGGACTTCTTGGGAAAATGGGGCCGGTGAGACATGCGATACTGCAAAACTGGCAGAAGGGAGGCAAGCATGGCGGCATGGTCGTCAACATCAGAGTCATCACTGTTAATGTCCATAGGTAAGTCCTTTGCTTGATTACCATGCCACCATGCAAGAAATGACTTGAACCAGATAATGGCTTCCTGGTGCTGAAGCCATTTCGTCATCTGGATGGTGTAGTCTTTCCGGTTATTTGCAGCGTAGGCCTTCTTTGTGTAGTCGATATGTAGATGCTCCGAGTTCTCTGTGTTCAGGCCATCGAGACTGCCAAACTTCTTGATCATCTCGATATAATGCTGTAACGAATGGAGCTTTGGAAGATTGAAATGAGTGCAGCATTCCAGAGTAATGAATATCTCCTTATTTGCGTGAAATTCATTGAGCGCATGCTGGAGGGCAAACAGTGTCTCATCAGTGTGAGATTGGTATTGCGCCAGATATATGAAATTGAGCAAAGCCTGACTCACTTGGAGAACCTCTTGATGCTGAGTCATGCCAACTAGCGTGCTGATGAATACCCATTGAAGCTGTTTATGATCAGTGCCAGTTCACTGTTTAACCACCGAGATGCCCTGCTTCCAGTGATGGAGCCCACGGAAAGAGGACATTGCCTGAAAGCGTGCATCAAAGCTCTTCTTGCCTGCAATAGCCAAACACCATTGCTTCAGATGGTCCTTGAATATTCCTTGATGTAGTTGATGCAAGATGTCAAAGCAGATGCAAACAAATATGTCGGTGTGGGGAAGGTCAGCCCAGAAGGGTGAGAAGACGGGTCAGAGGCCATGAGTGACAAATTCGGGGGGGAATTGACCTGTTGCTTGCATGTGTAGGGTGTGTATTGTTTGGGCTTGATCACGACAAGCAAAATGAATGTTTGCTCCACTTTGATCAACTGGAACGAGACACTTGGGGCACCTATTCTCCACATAGCCTGCAATGAGGCATTGTTCAGGATGGTCACTGACATTGGCTGCAAGCAGAGGAAAAATCCGCAGTATCCACCCATCCGCTGTGGTGATGTAAAGTCAGTTGGTACTGAGGTCCTGAGTGAGTCCTGAGGAAGTCAACACAACAATTTTATGAGAAAGTGGGAAAGCGAGTATGACTCATCCCAAGGGGTTCGAGGTAGGTTGTTTGGGTGAGAAGGGGTGGTCGAAGACAATCCAAAAGTGAGAGGGAGCTTCCGAAGAGAATTTGGAAGCTAGGTGAGGCAGATGGTGATGTGGATGGTAAATTTGAGAGAGATTCAGATCTGGATTTGAGTGGAAGGTGTCAAACAACGACGAAGACCTTCAGAAGACTTAAGACGATAGAGAGGCAGAAGGGAGATGTATTCTAAGTTTAAGGACAATGTTTTATAGTCCAGGGCAAACCCTAGACTCACCTAACAACAAAGATGTGAAATAGTGAAAATAAAGTTGAACTATAAAAAAAAACTTCAAGGACAACCACAGCCTTACGGACTGCGTAGCTATGACTGGGCAGTGGTTTGAGAGGCTGCGCATACAGGTACGAAGATCGTAGGTGAGAGGGTAAAAACCCTACAATGTCTAGCAACTCTGGACTGCTCTAATAAGTCCAAGAAGGTCTAGGTTGACCTACTGTCGTAACTCAACGGCTATTGGTGCGCGTATGAATGGAAGGGCTTCAAAAGCAAAATGGAAGGGTTAGAGGAACTTCTGCTCATAGGAGAAACATTAGTAGAGAATCTGCTGATATTTTGGACTCGGAATCTATCCAGAATGTTCGAATACATACAGGAAGGTCTTGGATCACACTTGGATGAACAGGGGACTCGATGGAATGCTTGGAGACAATTTCAGGCAGCTGTGGGACATGGAGAAAAGGCCATTTGCCACTGTAGGGAGTTACCAGCTCCTACACTGCACACACCATCTCAACCCCTTCCTGACCAGCAGCTACAAGGGGCTCAAGTATCCTCTTCATGCAAGAATGAAATAGACGGTACCCAGCAACCAAGTTGTTCTCGAACATATGGAGCTTTGAGACCGGTATGTAGCCCACTAAGACTGAAGTGTGTCATGCAGTCTGACAACGAACTTTTTTGGACACATTTCCTATGCTTAGGTATACAGGCCATGCAGACTTGTCACCTTTGAATGGGGATAGCTCAGTTTTATCTGATGCTATAATCATGGAGGCAATTGTTGCTCCTTCAGGCAAACAGCACTGCCATCCATGTCAGGTAAGTCAATTTCTTATCGCTATCATGCACGTGCTCACTTGTGTCTCTCACCACCAATCCCAAGTCCACATTTCATTGTAACGTCGAGTCCTACCCTCATCGTCTGAGTACACCTTCTCAGGTGCATATGCAATGTCACCATGAAAGTCCCGATTGCCAATTATCTCACGAATGCAGGCGACTGGATCTCGCAACCAGAGCTCCAACTCTTCATCCATACAAGGTGTCTCTCCATCTTGATCCATTTCACTATGGGCTTGCATGAGCTTGCAAGTCCACTCCGCTCCAGTGGGAAGTTGATCAATGAGTTTTAGGAACATATATTTGCTACAATAACTTGGTTGAGTCCATGTGTGCATCTGCATGCAAAGAGTAAGTGACACCATGACTACAATCAACTTGAATGTAATCGCATACTCATGATTGAGAGTTTCAGAAATTCTTCCATTGCCTGCTGATTCACATTAGTAATCAGCTATTCCACCAACTCCCATTTATCTCGATCTACAAAGGGAGAGTATATGCCTTGACCTGAGCCTTCTTGGATTTCCACCATCCTCTCAAATGATGTCATGGAAGTGCCAAGTACTTCTGCCACTGATTTTTCATGGAGTTCTTGGGCGTATCAAGTGAAGTGCTGACGACCATCTTCAGCTGCAATCTCTTTCATCTCCAGTGGTCCAGGATCAAATCCTTGGGGTCCGTTGTAATCAGGTAGGTCTTCATCTTCAGGAATCATGGTGTCAGGCTGATCAAGGATAGGGTTGTGCTGTACTGTAGCGCCTGCTTGGCAACACTGTGAATGTGTGACATGCCGATGCACGCTACTCAAGGTACAAAAACCTCACTGCAGTGGCCACAAATATCAGGAAGCTTTGCATGGATATGGCCAACGCATGGCATGGCCGCCTTCAAGTTGGAGAGGGAATGACAAGAAACAAGAGCAGGTGAGAGAATGACAGAGAATGACAAGACCAGCGATGACTGAGACCTGGTGCACAATGTCAGGTACCCTCCAGGGACTGCTGCACATGCTCCTGTGGGCTAACCGATGGTTTTGCCCATCTCCATTCTATACTTTACGAGTCCAACAGACAAAGTGTGAGGTCTCCCGATACTGTTGCACGTTGCTGTGGGCTAACCGAACATTTTTTAGGTCTCTATTCTACATGTTTTTTCATTGATGTTCAACAAGGTCATGCTGGCTGCGCTGACGAAGACTTTACATTGTGGTGAGCCAGGTGTTAAATAGCGTGTTCTCTCTGCCTACCCACTCACTCCCCACTTTCTAGACAACCAAACCCTTCGCTCCAGAACTAAACTGTGTTCACAATACACTACCATGCCCAAAGTTACAGACAACATTTCTGCATCTCAACTGACCTGGACTGAATCTACTGGTATCCATGGTTACGTTCACCATCCCACCAAAAAGGTTCAGGCGTTACTAGGTAGAGTGCTCCTTTTACTACTGGATGTTTATTCACATTATTGTAGAGGACCATGAGCAGGCAAAAATAACTTCAGAACAGCAGTCACTTGAAAAAGTGAAACACCAGGAGGTAAAGCTGCGGAAACATGAGCAGGCCAAGAAGGCCGCAAAACAAGATCCATTTATGCTGGTGGCTTCTTAGCCAACATCCACGCAGCAATCGCTGCCGCCAGACCATGCAGTAAGTAGAATTTTTTTCTCATAATTTCCCAACCAAACTAATTGATCTCATCATCAGTTTACCTTGAGAACCGTCTTCCTCAATAGTAACTTGAAGACCAACATTACGCCAGCTCAACCTGTTAAGCTGGTTCCATGCAACAGCAGTGTTCCACGGCTGCCTGTTGTAGCCAGTCACTCTATCAATGCAAAGGTATGGTAACTTTGGTTCTCGTTTTCCCAGACTCAGACTGCTGAACTACGTGACCTATAGGCTACTCTCTTCCCATGTGTCCGCGTCCTGACACCTATCCAAGTGAAACAAGCAAACTCACTCAAGAGTTGACTGTTGCTAGAGCAAGGGGGAGATCTCTGTCAGTGGCACTCAATGGCAAACTGAAGAGTAGAAGGTGAGACCTTGTGCGGCAAGAGTGAAGATGGGAAATCTCCAAGTGAACAAGACTGGGGAAAAACCAGTCAAGTGTGCTTGGGGTTTATATGCTGTCTAGGGGTTTACACTTGTGTACACTAGATCTACAGATATCCTATGCTATAGTACATGAGGAAACCATGAGGAGCATAGCCTAGATAAGTGGATCATATCTTATAGGACGAAGGCAAGTCATGAGGAATACATGAGACAAATATGAGGTGAAGATAGGGGTTATAGGGTGGAGATGAAATAGATGAGGCACCTAGATGTATGGCTATGTGATAGGCATGTAGGAAGGATCGCCATGAGGTGAACATGAGGCGGACAGCCATAAGGCTGTGCAAGGGTCTAGGCCGGGGGCAATACCTGGGTTAAGGAGTGTAGTGATCAGTAGTGATCAATATTTTAGTGAGGTTGGGAGTTCAATTCCTGGGCATGGCAAATGTTATAGGGGCAAAAATAGCAAGCGTAACACTACCCCCTCTCTATAAGTCAGACTCTGTATGACCAATATTGTCTAGAGGCCAATTAAATTGGAATGTGGGGATGATTTCGTTATCAGGGAATGGATTTTCTGGTTTAGATTCATTTTCTGAAGGAAGTTCCATAATTTGAGGAGTTATTTCCTCGGTTTCTGATGGGATGGTGAGTACTGGCATGTGGAGAGTTAGCCAGGCTGGGGCTTCTTCTTGGAAATGGTTGATGTTAGCCAGTGCCATGATTATGAAGTTGGGGACTGCCATTCTGCTGGTGTCTAACCAGGTCGGGTTTTGTTGTTGCTGGTCCCATTCTTCAGTATTCCATCCATCAAGATCAGGGTTTTCCGGATTGAGATTTTCGTCATTGAAGGCGGCAATCTCGTCCCATCCTGGGGTATTATTCCAGCCATCAGTGTCATCAATCTCTGGTTCTACATGTTCTGCTTGTTGATCTTCTTCCCATTTGTCATCCCAAGACGTCCAATGTCTGGTAGGTTCTATCTCGAAGGTGAGAAGAGGGGATTCAGTCCTTTTCCAGAGAGTCCATTTAAGGTAAACTCCAGTTTTCAGGTAGCAGGCGGTGAGTGACCAGACAGCAAATAGAAGTGACATCATAGATATGAAAAGAAGGGTGTTTGTCCAAAGTGATAGGATGACAGGCATGACAGGGGAGCAGATGATTTCATAAGAAATGAGGCCATATAGGACAAGTATGGAGTAGTGAGTGAAGTCGGAAATCATTGTGTGAGCATTTTGTGGGAGCAAAGCTTGACCAAATATTCAGAGAGTTGATCGTGGGAGAGTAGGTTTTCCAGGACCTGGTGAGTAAATGCATTGTTGCCCTGGCGCACCCCAGGGTTAATCGACATCAAGCTGATCAAAGGGTAGACAGGTTTGATCAATCTCTGGTATTGGTTTTCCACAATAGGCGAACAGGGAATAGAAGTCGGTTTGCAACATATTGAGTGATCAAGGGGCATTGGGTTTAGAGCAGTGAAAGTCTTTGATGACATCTAGTGTGTTAGAGAGGTTGCTCTTTGGTTCCCAAGTTTGATCCTCATCGGAGTAGCCCTTCCAATGGACTAGGTATTCTAAGTGTCATCCTTTGTAGCGAGAGTCAATGATGTAGTCCACTTCAAACTCTACTTCTCTATCTTCTGTGACTTGCACAGGGCCAGGTTTGAATGTGGGTTGGCCTTCAAGGCGTTTTCTGTAGGGTTTAACCTGTGAGATATTTACTACTGGATGGATTTTTATTGATTTCGGAAGTCACAGTTCAATTGCATTATCTCTGATGCGCTTGGTGATGTCATAGGGGCCAAGCCATCGTTCAGTGAGCTTCTTTGATGCTCGGGTAAGTTTAAGGTTCTCGGTAGAGAGCCAAACTTTGTCACCAATCTCGTAATCTGGTGCCTTAGATCTGTGCTTATCTGCTTGACGCTTTATGCACGTCTTCGCTTTCTCTATGTTTTCCTTTGTTTGTTCCAGAGTTTCTTTCATCTGTTTTGTTAGTTCCTCAGCTGCTGGTGCCTTTGTAGCTCTTTGCTCAAAGGCCATTTTTGGTTGGTACGATCATGTGACTTCAAATGGTGATTTCTCTATACTAAGTTGTTTCTTGGTGTTGTAGGAGAATTGCGTGAGTGGTAACCAACTAACCCATTCATTCTGCTTTTCTGAGGTGAATATACAGAGGTACTGTTGTAGATCTCAGTTGATCCTTTCTATTTGTCTGTCCATCTGAGGGTGATATGTGGTGGATAACCAGGGTTGGATTCCTAGTCTCTTGCAAATGTCCTTCATTACTTGTGATGCGAATTGTGGTCCTCTGTCTGACACAATTCCTATGGGTAGTCCGTGATGTTTCCATACATGGCACAAGTATAGCTTTGTGGTGTCGAGAGCGGATGTGCTCTTGATACAAGGGATAAATTCGACTTCTTTGGAGAATCAGTCTACTACTACAAGGATGCTGTTGAATCCTTCGGATTCAGGGAGATCTGTGATGAAGTCCATGGATATTTCTTTCCAAGGGCCTGGTGGAGTGTCAAGCAGTTTTAACTTTCCGGCTGGGGCTTGGTTAGATCCTCTGAAGCATGTGCAGCAATCACATCGTCTTTGACTAGTGTTGGCATTCCTGGCCAGGTGTAGCTGCATTGCATCAATTCAAGGGTTTTCTCTGTTCCAGGATGTCCAGGGATGGGAGTATCATGATGTAAGCATACTATTTCCATCTGGAGATCTCGATCTTCAGGTATGTACATCTTCCCTGATCTGGTGAAGAGGAGTCAATTTCAATCTTCACAGATTCCATGTTTCTTACATAATGTGATGACATCTGATTCTCAGATTTAGATCATGGCATCTCAAATGTGATTTCTGATGTCATCAGCATCAGTGGCAATGTGTAGTGTGGTGGAAGCAATCTGCTCTGGAGGAATGACAAGGACCATCTCATTATCATCCTGGATTCCTACAGCGTGATCTTCTCAGCAAGATAGGGCATCGGGTTTACCCATTTGGGCTCCGGCCTTATCTACCCATTTGAAATTGAATCGGGAGAGGTACTGTGCCCATCAAGCCTGTCGTTGATTTAGATCTTGTCGCTTTATGAACTATTGAAGGTTTGCATGATCATTCCATACTTCAAATTGGAGATTAGCACCTTCTAGATAATGTCTCCATTCTTCCAAGCTTCGGATAACACTCAGCATCTCTTTGTCAGCAATAGGATAATTGTGTTCTTTGGGTGACATAGAGTGTGATGAGTAGGCAACGGGATGCCACTTGTCATCCTTCAGGATGGACAGAACTGTGCCAGTTGCGAAGTCTGAGGCATCAGTTTCAAGTCGGAATTATTTGTCAATATCTGGGAATGCAAGGATAGGGGCAGTGGTGAATCATTGTTTGAGCATATCAAACACTATCTGCTGTGATTCTTTCCATTCGAAGGCCTGATCCTTTTTAGTTAGATCATTCAGAGGACGAGCCACTTGGGCGTAGTCCTTGATGAACCTTTGGTAGAAGTTAGCTAGTCCTAGGAAGCTGCACACACCGCAAACAGTTTTCGGGGTGGGCCATTCTAGTATAGCCTGGACCTTGTCATTGTTCATTTTGATTCCTTTGGCAGAGACGGTCATGCCTAGGAATTCAACTTCCTTGACTCGGAAGCAGCATTTCTCAGGTTTGACGAAGAGGTCGTGCTCTTCAAGTCGTTGAAGGACTTCAAGCACTATTCTGTCATGCTCTTCCTGGTTGTCTGTCTTGGCGAAGATGAGTAGGTCATCAATGTAGACCACCATGACATCTTCCATATCAGCAAAGATCTCATTCATCATTGCTTAGAAGGTGGCAGGGGAGTTGCATAGTCCAAAGTACATTACTAAGGGTTCAAAGAAGCCTCTGTGGCAGGTGAAGGTGGCTTTCCATTCATTGCCTTCCTTGATCCTAATGTTGTTGTATCCCCAGCGGAGATCCATCTTGGTGAATAGCTTAGCTCCTTGCAGTTTCTCGGATAACTGCCAGATAAGGGGAAGCAGGTAGTTGTTCTTGACCGTGTATTCGTTAAGATAGTGATAGTCCTGTACCATTCATTTCTTTCCATCCTTTTTAGGGAAGAAGAACATGAGAGAAGTCTGGAGAGACTTGGACAGTCTGATATAGCCTTTCTTGGTCTGATCATCAATGAAATCAGATACTTCTTTCTGTTCTTGTGGTGATAGGGGAATTAGTCTTTCTTTCTTTGGTATGAAGGTATCTTTCACGTCAACAGCATGGTCTCATGGCTTGCAGACTGGCATGCATTCAGACTCTTTCTTCGAGAAGACTTTGAGATACTTATGATATGCCTTTGGAACTAAATCCTTGGGTCTTGGATCAGGTTTTGGCACTTCCGATCATTCTTGTGCTTTCTTGATTGCATGAATGATTCTGAGACCATTCTGGTCAAGTGTGTCAATGGATTGCTTGAGGAGAGACTTGCCCTGCAAGACTCTGCAAGTCCATAAACAGCGAGTCATTTTGACTTGACCGGTTTCCCAGTCGATGTCCGGATTGTGGTGTTTTAACCATGTATATCCAAGGATCATTTGGTGCCTGCCGAGATCAGTTATCTTGGCTACTACCTTTTCTCAGTGACCCTGGAAATCAATGACTATTTCGGCATAGTGAGTGATATCAACAGCCGAGTTACGTGTTCCATCCACATTGTATACTGGTATGGGGTTCGGTAATGGAAGTAGTGGTATCTTCCTGATGCAGCCCATTTCTGATCAATGAATACGGTGTTAGCTCCACTGTCAAGAAGAGCTTCAATTCTGCTCAAGCAATGGTTTTGCTTTACAGGTGCAATGTTAAGTTTCAATATGATGTCTTTACGCATATTGCAGTTCAATATGCATTGCAGTTCTGGGGTTTCAATAGGAGCAGGGGTGTAAATGGAATTAAGCACTGGTTTAGAGTCCCAGCCGAGTTCCGAACCAGTCGAAGACCCTGTTTGACTATAATTTAGAGATGAAGTCATATATACAGATCGAGAGTCACTTTGATCACCCAGATCGATCAAAATACTTTGGCTTTTCCCTTATCTTTGACATCATGCATGTCGTAGAAAAAGGCCTTGGCTTCATCAAAGCTCATTCCCTGAATGGTGCAGGATCCCAAGATGTAGCGGGTTCTTCGGTGGTTGTTCGGATCTTTGATCCGTTGGAGCATCTCAGCTTGTGTCCTCCTCTAGACCATTTACACTCAGAGCATCTGGTTGAGGGGATCTTACATTCCTTGGCCATGTGACCTGGCTTTCCACAATTGAAACATGAGAGTTCCTTCTTGTTGCGATTAGGGGTTCTGGCCCTTCCTTTGCCCTTGGTGAATGCATCGATTTCTGCTTCACTGTCCTCATCTGTGAAGGTATCCAGAGCGCTAACATCCATAGCATCAGGGTCTCAGTGTCTGGAAGACGATCCTGCAATTCCAAGAAATCGGTTTAGTTGTCGCTTTTGACCAATGTTTTGTATCTTGGTCAGGTAATTGGCTAGATTAGTAGGGTGGGTATCTTCCTCAATGATTTTTCGGATGATGGTTGGATCAATGTTTTGTTTGATGATGTCGATCAGCTGACCCTGATTGAGCTGAGCGGGTTTACTGTAGGTTTCAAATTTGATGATCCATTCATCAATCGGCATCCTGCCTTGTTTGAGTTCCCTGAGCTTCTTTCGTGCCCAGTCTTTCTGATTGGCTGGTCAGAATAGGTTTTCTAGTTCACCACAAAGCTGCCCCCATGTGTATGTACCTCTGTTGTTAAGGATTTCTAGATGTGTTCTGGCAAAGCTTCCAGCTTTGGATCCTTGCAGGCGAGACAATACTGCATGGACTGGCTTGTCTGTATTGGTATGCATGGTGAGATGGCTTTCTGGTTGCCATGCTTTGATCTTGGCCCACCATTCTTCGAACTTAGCCATGGATCCATCAAACTGTCCTGGGTCTGTGAGTCGCTTAGAGATTTTAGTCTTATTGGCCATGGCAGTAGCGGTAGTGATGGCTTGTGTTTGTAATACGATAACTTGATTGCCCATGTTGTCGAGTGAGGTCAGCATGTTGGTGAAAGTGGCATTCGATACTGCTAATCTTTGCATCCAATCTTGACTGGCAAGGGCAAGGGCGTTGGAAATATCTTGTTGGAGTTGTGCGTGGGACATGATTCCTTACTTGATAGATTTTTTGAGTTTTCGAGCTTATTTCAGTAGCTTTCCATAAGTGGACTTAGGGGAATAGGGATTACTAGAAGATTTGTGCTTGGCAATAGAGTTTCTGCTTTTCTGGAATCTTTCTTTCTCAGACTTAGATAATTTCTGGTGCTTGCTTACAGAATCCAGATCTATTCAATATCAGCTAGTTCAGCATCAGGGGTCTGATAACCTGAGGGACCTTCTGATGTGTTTCCTGAAGTGGGATCTGTCTCCTGCTCGACAGTTAGGAAGTCTGCGGGATTGTAGCAATACCGAAAACCTGGGTTAGGGGTCCTTGGTCGATTTGGCAGTAGTTCTGCAGATCGGTCTCTGCAGATGTGAATTTGTTCTGGGAGAATAGGGAGGCTTCCAAACACTATTCTTGTGTTAGTAGGGTTAGCAGCTGGCAGTTCAGGTGCTACGTATGCTGGTGGTGGAGGGATGTTTTCCTGGTTTTCTCGGTTGTCAAGCTCTCTCTCAATTTCTGACTGTCTGTCTGTCCTCAAATGTGGCTCATTCACATCTATGGGCCTCTACTAGATCCCTTCGTACAAACTTTGTAGTTACCTTACAATTGGCAGTAATGTGCAGGGAGCCTAAGGTATTCTGATCTACGTAGAGGAGGGCGGCGATAACTGTAGCAATCAGGTACACCCCAATGCCAACAAGGGATAGGAGGAGGGGAAAGAGGACGAGGAGGGGAAGAGGTGGAGGATGAAGATGATAATTCCGATGAGATCCTTCTCATCTGTGAAATGTGTTCCTCCAGTGAATGAGAATGACAGTGTCAATTTCCTTGCTGTTCAATGCCCAGGTTAATTCCTTCTCGTATAAGGTCCTTGACTGGGTTCAGGACAAATGCTCTATGTGGATCGTGAGTGATCCTGACCAAATCTGAAGTGAGGGGAGTGGAGAATCCAGACCTGAAGATTTCCTGTTCGAGTAGGCGGCGTCAAACATATGTCCAATCGACAGGTTCCTCAAGTGGTGGCAGCGTAGACTGAGGTGATGGGTAAAAGTTCCTGAAGTCCTGGTGGACTTGTTCAATATTCGTGACGTGATATCCAGGATCTAGGAGGTCTACTGGAGGGAAGCGGGATGAGACGGATAAAGGTTCCTGCCAAACCTGCAGTGGGAATAGTGGTTCGAGTGGGGGTGGAACATATCGGACATCTCCTTCTTCAAACTCCCAGTCTTGGAAGAATTCAATCTGGCATTGATCAACTGGAGTGTCGAAACAGTGGGCGGGCGGTAGGTGTGGTGACTCTGACCTATAGAAGGCTAGTTCCTCCGGTTCTTCGAACTGTGTGAAGAAAGTGTCAGTGTCATCAGAGAAGTCTGGCCAGAGGTAGTCCTCAACATGAGGGAACGGTGGTACCTGTGGGTATATGAGATTTATTGAACCCCCGACTAGAGTGGGCAATTCGGGAAGGGGAACAGATCCCTCCTCTTTCTTGACTATGGGCTCTGGTGAGGCGAAGTGAGGGCCTCCTAGGATACTCCCGGTTGGAGCCTGGTAAGCATAGTCAATAACCTTGACTAGGGGTAGGCAATCTTGTTTCTGTACCGCAAACTCAAAAGCGGAGGGCAAGGCTGATCCCGATTTGTACGATACTACCGATCAGTGGTTAGTGTGACCGTTCGATCAATGAGACAGCAAGATGGTTTCTTACTGGCGAAGATAAAAGTATGGGGTGGTGGTGGATAGGGTGGATGCGAGAGGTGTTCATTGCTGGACCTTCCATGGTATCAGTAATGAAAGTCTTGTTCAAGTGAAACGACCAAACTCACTCAAGAGCTGGCTATTGCTAGAGCAAGGGGGAGACCTCTGTCAGTGGCACTCAATGGCAAAATGAAGAGCAGAAGGTGAGACCTTATGTGGCAAGAGTGAAGATGGGAAGTCTTCAAGTGAACAAGACTGGGGAAAAACCAGTGAAGTGCACTTGGGGTTTATATGCTGTCTAGGGGTTTACACTTGTGTACACTAGATCTACAGATGTCCTATGCTATAGTATATGAGGGAACCATGAGGAGCATAGCCTAGATAAGTGGATCATATCTTATAGGACGAAGGCAAGTCATGAGGAATACATGAGACAAATATGAGGTGAAGATAGGGGTTATAGGGTGGAGATGAAATAGATGAGGCACCTAGATGTGTGGCTATGTGATAGGCATGTAGGAAGGATCACCATGAGGTGAACATGAGGTGGACAGCCATAAGGCTGTGTGAGGGTCTAGGCCAGGGGCGATACCTGGATTAAGGAGTGTAGTGATCAGTAGTGATCAATATCGTAGTGAGGTTGGGAGTTCAATTCCCAGGCATGGCAAATGTTATAGGGGCGAAAATGGAGTGAGTGTAATATCAAGCCATGAGGTTAGACAAGCTGAAGCACAATTTATTCAGTGGTAAAGGAGTATCTGATACCAAACCTGGTAAAGCGTGCAGTGGCTCTGCTACCAAGAAGAGGGCATGTGAGCTGACTCCATTCCCCAAGGAGTACATACAGTCATTTCTTTTGTATTGTGCTCCGCGGCCTAATTATATTACTCATGTTCACAATGTTCTAGATTTCGAGCTGACACTGACAGAAGATTTGGATCAGATGCCAAATAAATGTGTATGGCGGTATGTGGTGCTTAGTGATGATGATGAGGGCCATGAGGGTGTCTTGAAAGTGAAGTCTGAGGACTCTCTGAATGACCCCTCTGCTCTGAGTTTCAGTATCCTCACCATAAGTACACCAAACCGCAGGTGACCCAAAGTGTCTGACTACGATGCACGAACATGTGATGTCCTAGATACAGCGATTGAGATATACAGTATTGTGCACTGCTGCTCACTGAAAATCCCTTCCCTACCCATGCCAAGGAACACAAATGGGCTACAAGTGCATGGGCACTTGCATGTGCTTAACACCACTTGAGCATCAAGTATGAGCCAGTGTTGGCAAAACTGGTAGGTCGATGTATGGAGTTGAAGTCACATACTCACATTTCAAGCAGATCACAGCACGAAGTCCCCACTTGCAATCTCAGTTCAAGTCAAAAGCCTGCCCTATTGTTGCAACATCATTTGGATTCCAAAGCAGTACCACAGAGATCGCGAGAGCTGAGAATAGAGATCTGGTAGTCAAACTTAAGACAGACAAGGTCTTCACATTCCACATAAGTCCCTCTTGTGCCAGAGCATCATGTGAAAAATATGCTGAATGGGATGCCAAGGTGCATGGGGCTTCCATCGACGAGCACAAGGGGTTATACAAGCATCCTTTGCTCCAGTTGTTGATCAACGATGTCCTATTCAAGCACAAGAACGACATTGCAGTCCAATGGCCAAAATATTTCAAATCATTCCCATGTGTTGCATTTGCCATGGCGCTTACAGCAGTAGGCCCCAGTTTCACGTAGCCTTCAATGACTGACATTTTTCTCAGATCATGGGTGGAATTAACGAGTGGGCTGATGGATCACCTTCACCAGTCAAATTCAAGGAATAACAGTACTCTACCATCTATAAGTCCCACTTGGATTCTCTCGACAAGTTCAAGAGTGTCACAGCAAAGTACAAGCTGCTATGACATGTCTACAAGAACAGATGGTAGGTAGAGTTTCAAATATCGAACACATTGATTGATTTTGGCCTTTAGTGGACATGCTGGTGTGGACATATATTGAGTGACGGAAATGACAAGATGAAGGCAGCAATTCCGAATACCACTTTCATGAATGTGATTCGTGAGCACCTGGATCAATTGGATAAACTGCAAGATGAGTTGGAGGCCATCGAGGAAGAGGGGGATGATGTTGAAGAGATGTATGAAGAGATTAGTCTAGACTATGAGGTCAGTGAGGTGGCTGAAGACTCCGAGGGTGGAGAGGAGAATACTATAGATGCGGAGGAGTAAATTAGGCACTTGTGCTCTTCATATGTGATGTTCTAATGTGATTGGTTTCAGTCATTGACAATATAAGCAGCCAATAATAATGGGCTGAGTGAGTGATATGTCAAGTGTGTACACCTATGCCTTAGTTTATATGTAGGTTACATAGTGGGATGCAAGTGGTTTCGTTGACTTTATAGCACATTGTCGAGAAGTGGTCCCAACAAAAATCATTACTATGTAGTACTATGGAGTATGGCATAAGAATTGATTTCATTATGTTCTAGGGGGAAGACAACAGTGACTACAATTACAATATTGACTATATAGCACTATGTAGAGTGTTACGCTCGCTTTACTTCGCCCCTATATTATTTGCCTTACCCGGGGATCGAACTCCCAACCTCACTACGATAACAGTCATTACCAACCACTACACTCCTTATCCTATGCGACGCCCCTGGTCTAGACTCTCGCACAGCCTTATGGCTGTCCGCCTCATGTTCACCTCATGCCAGATCCTTCACCATGCATATTGCACAGCCTCGCATCTAGGCGCCTCATGTATTTCATCTCCACTCTATGACCCCTATCTCGCCTCATGCTCGTCTCATGCTCGTCTCATGTACTCCTCATGACTCGCACTCGTCCTATAGGATATGATCCACTTATCTAGGCTATGCTCCTCATGCTCTCCTCATGTACCGTAGCATAGGATATCTGTAGATCTAGTGTACACAAGTGTAAACCCCTAGACAGTATATAAACCCCAAGCGCACTCGACTGGTTTTCCCCAGTCTTGTTCACTTGGAGATTTCCCATCTTCACTCTTGC
>JBBPOE010000452.1:0-23204 GCA_038091295.1 Tylopilus felleus | reverse complement strand
AGGGAATATTCAGGCTTCTCGTTGTTTTTGATGTATGTATTTGGCAGGCAGGGGAGTAGGCCAAACAATCAATTACCCGGATGTGAAAGTTTGAGGTATCGGAGCGCATCTCTGAAGTGAGGCTTGGATTGGAGAGGATGCTGAGTCGACTAGCGCCGTGTAACTGCTCGGTCTGCGTAAGCGATCTGACTTATAGCTAGACCAAACAAGACCAAATCGTGGTTGGCCGTGACGACGCGTTGGCGCGACTCGGAACGAATCTCTGCACGCGGTCGGGAGTCAAAGTGCTCGCTGCTCTCGTCAACATTCTCGCCAGCTTAACCGTACCTCTGATTCGTCGCCAACATGGACACGGATCTCATCAAGCTTGTCAATCGTCTTCAGGACACTTTCAGCAATCTTGGTGCGTGCCACAAGTCACGTTCATACTCTTGGGCAGAGGGTGATATCATGTCGCCCAGGTGGCGAGCTGGATATGCCCCAACTAGTCGTTGTACGTTGTCCTTCACAATCCGCAAAAAAATCGCTCCTGACTTTCATTCAGGTGGGCAGCCAGTCGGCGGGTAAATCGAGCGTGCTAGAAAAGTGCGTCTCGAGTCCTGTCCTGATTCTCTCACATTGACGTTTCACTCACGCATAGCATCGTTGGACGAGATTTCCTTCCTCGTGGTCAAGGCATCGTCACACGCAGACCCCTCGTTCTCCAGCTCATACACACTCCCGTTCCGGATCCCTCCTCAAGTCCACCTCCTTATATAGAATGGGGCCAATTCCTACATATCGACAAGCGTTTCACAGATTTCAACGAAATTCGTCGGGAAATCGAACAAGAGACGTACCGTGTTGCAGGGCAGAACAAGGGGATTAGCCGCCTTCCCATTTCACTCCGGATATGCAGTCCGAACGTCTTGGATCTGACCCTGGTAGACTTGCCGGGACTAACAAAAGTATGTACCTGTCGCAGTCAGTGTGTCGTCCTGTAGCTGAGTTGATGCGCTTTCAAGATTCCGGTGGGCGACCAACCAAGCGATATTGAACGTCAAATTAGAAACCTCGTCACAGAGTATATTTCAGCACCGAACAGGTGAATAGGAAATCGCCGCTCCTTCTTTGTCGTTGACATATTTCGAAGCGTCATCCTTGCCGTTTCTCCCGCGAACGTCGACCTTGCTAACTCGGATTCACTAAAGCTTGCGCGAAGTGTTGACCCCCAAGGTCGTCGGACGATAGGTGTTTTGACGAAGCTCGACATTATGGACGCCGGAACGAATGCACTCGATATCCTGACTGGACGCGTATATCCCCTCAAACTAGGCTTCATTGGTGTTGTCAACAGAAGTCAACAGGATATCATCTCTGAGAAGAGCATGACAGATGCTCTCGATTCGGAAGCTGAGTTCTTCAAAAATCATGCCGCGTATCGGAATATGGCACATAAAAATGGGACAAAGTATCTCGCCCGGACGTTGAATCAGGTGTGTGAGAATGATAATGGATAATATTCGATGTGAATTACACCACACCCAGGTGTTGATAAACCATATAAGGGAGAAGCTCCCCGATATGAAGGCTCGTTTGAACACCCTGATGGGTCAAGCACAGCAAGAACTCAACTCGTTTGGTGATGCCGCAATCTTCGGTGACAAGAACCAGGTGGGTTGGAGTTTCAATATGGTTTACTTAATTATCCATTGCCTGTTAGCAAGGGGCGCTAATCTTACGTCTCATGAACCAATTTGCCCACGACTTCATTGCATCCATCGAGGGAACCAAAGTCGACATGTCCACCAAGGAATTATCAGGGGGTGCACGGATATATTATATCTTCAATGACATCTTCGGCCATGCACTCGCTTCGATAGATTCCACAGCAGGCTTGGATACTCAGGACATCCGCACAGCAATTCGGAACTCCACAGGTCCACGGCCCAGCCTTTTTGTCCCCGAAGCGGCGTTTGATCTATTGGTGAAACCTCAGATAAAGCTATTAGAAGCACCGAGCCTACGCTGTGTAGAGCTTGTCTATGAAGAACTTGTCAAAATCTGCCACAATTGCACAAGCCCGGTATGGCGATTTCATCATTGTTATAAAAGCTCCTTGATCTATATCTCTGATATCCGGTCAGGAATTAGAAAGATTCCCCCACCTTCATGCGCAACTAATTGAATGCGTATCGGAATTGTTGCGTGAACGGCTTGGTCCCACATCGGACTATGCACAAAGCCTCATCGAGATCCAGGCCGCGTACATCAACACCAATCATCCGGCGTTTATCTCGGGGTCCGCAGTAGCCGCACAAACGGCCACATCTCAAGCTTCTAAACAATCAATACCACCACGTGTAAGTTCTATCCACACTCTGACGGTCTTCTGACTGATATCCTGTGTGCTTCCTGTGGCTCGTTTACAAAACCCTGTTCTTTTTTTATGCTAGCCCGCTAGCGCTGAATCGACCAATGGTGCTCAGCCGCCTGAAGATGAGGAAGAGTCGACCACAGAGGAACCGACGCCTGTGAACGGCATTTCTTCCCGGGACGGACGCTCAGTATCCGCAACGCTCCACGATCGCGCACGGACTACCACATCTTCATCAAAGCCTTATCATGGTCCTCGGCACTCGTCCGCGTACCCAACGACACAATCCCACCCACAGTCAAACGGACCTAGCTCATCGCCTCACACTGCACGGGAAACGTTCTTAAATTACTTTTTTGGACAGAATGGACCCGGTCCGATCGGTGGTTCTAGCCTCGAACGATCACATGCTGGCCTGGCCCCCACGCCAACGGGACGAGACGTATCCATCGCCGACTCGCCAGGTCCCACCGGGCTCATGGCTGGTAGACGCGCACTGGACGGTAATAATGCGGCCTATGACATGAGAAGCCTAGGCAAACATATCGAGGCTGTGAGTATCAAACGCCCCACGCGTCCTTGTTTCTAGTACACGTCAGGGCTGACGATGCATGGTTTGGGACGACCCCTCTGTTTTTTAATAGGTGTCCTCGTCCAATAACACGTCGCACATGACGCAACGCGAAGAGATGGAGACGGCGCTCATCCGGTCCTTGATCGCATCCTATTTTTCGATCGTCCGCCAGAGCATCCAAGACCTCGTTCCGAAAGCGACCATGCACTTCTTGGTGAATCATTCGACCAAGGAGGTGCAGAACCGGTTGGTGGCGACGTTGTACAAGCCGGAGTTGTTTGGGGAGTTGTTGAACGAGGACGAGGCGCTGGTCGCGGAGCGGACGAGGGTCAAGGCGCTTTTAGATGCGTACAAGGAGGCTTTCAAGACGCTCTCGGACGTCAATTTGAAACCTGTATAGAACGTCTTTTTCGTTTCGACTTGGCATCTATCGTTTATGTTTTTCAATTGGATGTGTGTTTCCCCGCTGACAGATTTCAAAGTGAGGGTTGGAATAAGGACGTGTCTAAGATGTCCAACGAATGCCCTAAGCCCTAAGATCATGCACAAAGAGATGAGGGTATTTGACTGCCAAAATATACGGCTACTTTATTGGACTCGTTAAGTACGAACACGAAGCCAACAAGCTCGGAAGCACTCGCAAACGGCACAAGACCCAAGACCAGGAAAGCTGTGTGGGGGAGGAGAGCAGCAGGGCACGGGGGCCCTGATCCACCCCACACGCACTAACCCAACCACAAAAAGAGAAACACAACGTTCGGACGAACCCAACACAAACGTCGCGCACGCGTGACGCACGCCACATGCAAGCAAACCCGGACCCGGCCCCTGCCTTCCTACGGCGCTTGTTGTTGTTGACCCCGAACGGAAATCCACTTGTCTTTGGTGGCAGGCTCCTTGGTATCGGGCGTGGCGCAGGGCGGTTTATCCGGCTCCTCTTCCGACGTCATGCTTTCCTCCGAGTCCGCTTCGATGCCTCCGCTACTCATATCCGACTCCGAGGAAGACGCGGATTCGCTGTGGATGACGGGAATGACGGCGTCGGCGGGCGACAAAGAACTCATGCTTGCGGTAGCGGCGGCGGCCGGCGCGGTACCTTCGAGCTTCATCGCAGCTTCGGCACGATGGGCCTTTTTAGATTTGGATCGATCTCTTCGGTCGAGTTTCTACGGGGGGGTAGGAGAGAAGTTTAGCCAAGGCGTCCAGAAGGGCGACGAAGCGCAACGCACCTCCCGCGTCTCCTTCTCTTCTTGCTGGATTCGGAAAATAGATCAGCACATGCGAGCGTGGCGACGAAACCGATTGGAGTTTACCTCCTTGGTGAACTTCTCTTCCTTCTATACATGTCGTTGTCAACACTCCGGAAGATTGAACATGCGAAGAACGTGACTGTACCTCTTTACGTTCCCTCTCCTCTGCCTGCAAGCCACGTGTCGAGTCAGTCAATGTATGGTTGTCAGGATCCGAACTGCCACTGCCTACCTCCTTCTTTTCCTTGGCTTCGCGCTGCCGAAACGTCAACGGTTTGTCATTGACATACGCATCGCGTACACGTACCTCAGCCTTTTCCCTCTTGAGCTTTTCGCGTGTCTCACGTTCTTGGATGATCCTGGGAAGCGATGTCAGCACCCGTCGGAAATCTTTCGGTATCAACACACCAGCCGCCTACTTCGTCCACGCACTCCCTAGGACGAACTTTATTCTTGAGCAGGTATCCTTGCAACCCCGCCACCTATCATGACACGGGTATCAGTTGGGACTGAACCCAAATTCCAAATGGGGACTCACGCTGAGTTCGCCCTCGGGGATGGCATCCGCAAAACGTTTGGCAAGCTCCGCAATCTCAGCCTCTTCGAGCACCGGAATGGAATGCCCGGGGGCCTTACGTTTGGGGATAGGCAGGTTCTTCTGCGACACGTCAGTCGTCGTGTCTTGTGACGTGGCCTCTGGTGTCGATGACGAGGCAGCAGGCTTGGAGGGGAAGAAGCATTTGAAGATGCCCTCTGCTTGCCACTTTGTTGCATGCGTAAAGTTCACCCACACGTCCATGCGACCTGGTCGGCTAAGCGCTGGATCGAGACGCTCGATATGGTTGGTCGTGGCAAACAGCAAACTTCATCCAGGGGTACGACCGTTAGCAAAAACCGCGCAACGTGGCATGGAATGCTTACCGGCCCTCTGCCGCCGCAACACCGTCGAGGCTGTTCAATAAGCCGCTCAGACTAAGCGTAGAGCCATCATTTGTATCATTATTGTTAGGCGTTGATGAAGACGATGTGGGCACGCCAGTGGATAACGAATCACGACTGACAGAACGCGTGAAAGCAGCGTCCAAATCTTCAAGAAGCAAGATACATCTAAAGTCGAACGGCTCAGCATAGTTCCTGAGAGGAAACACACACAAACCGACCTAGACGGTACATGACCCATTAATGTCGTCAATGTATTATCACTCATCCTGTGTGAACTCGTCAACAGGTTCCGACACATGAATGCAAATAGCTTTACCCCTTTGATGACAAGCTGACGACATAAATGTCCAAACCCAGTTCACCAGCCAACGAATGAATCAGCGATGTCTTCCCACTGTGTAGGGATGGATCAGTGTTCGGCGCATGCAATCGTGCGAGATATCATACCTTCCCGGAACACCATACAGCAAGTATCCTCGGCGGAATGGAATACCTATGCATGCCATCCGATGAGCGGGAATGATCACATCATCACATTAATATCGTCACCAACCTCTTTCGGCATACCTGCGAGATGAACGTATTATATAATCGCCTGGGAAGCTTCTAGACCACACTCACCAATCCTCCGAACACAGGAAGTCCCTGCAATCGGTCAAGAGCATATCTTTCACTCCTGGTTGGAGCACGATAGAACTCAGTGGCCGTTTCTGGCGGGCTCCATTCCATCTCCAACAGCCATAGGTTCTGACAAGCGCGCGCTCGTGTAAGTGGAGCATCATGTTACGGAAGTGCCAACTCACGTATCAGCCATGAAAATGTGAACGCGATGCTCAGCATCTTTCTCGTATTCGCGCTTGGCTTCTAGGACTAGTCTCTTGAGAATGTCATTGTTGCGAGCGACGACACTAGAACCCAAGTGAGCCAGACGAGATGGACGGGAGACGACTACGCACCTGATCTTGAGAGATGCACCGTGACCATAGTCTGGGTAACGTTTTGTCCGCGTTATCTTTGATGGCGCGGATGAATGAGTTCTCCGAGGACATTGTCGAATACGATAATAGTCGAGTACATACCCTTAACCAATGACCACGGTAATATATTGTATGAGTGGTATCTGCCAACACATCATCAGAACCGGGCCTGGGAAGTTGACTCGTGTGTGTGTCGAACGCTACCTAAACTTGGTATGAACGCTACTTTCCGTTTTCGACGGCCATGTACGAGGGCATCTTCGTCATCGACTTCTTCATCTTCCAAGTCGCCGGTGGTTGATTGCGTGAGACCATTTCTACTGACGGAACGCGTCGTTATTTCAAATTCACGACTACGTCCCCATGCGGGTTGCTAATATCACGCATGAGCGGCGCAGAAACTGCGACAGTGGGAACCCCCACTCACCTTGGACAACCAATGCATTAACCTGTAGTTCGTCAGTTCCAAAACCCAAGAAATTTACAAGACGGTGCGCACCAGTCATATGGGTAATCCTCCTGGCTAAAGTGCGCGGTGAGGAAGAACGCTATGGACATGGGTGAGCAAGCTTGGCGATACAGGGAGCCAAGAGCATACAGTCGACGAAACCATTCCATGCGGAAATAGAAGCTCTTCTCGCTGTTTCGACGGTCCCTCCGATGACGACGAGTTTCTGTGGAGGACAGCTCAGCGTGTGGAGACAGAAATGCTGTGCAGGGTATAGTACCAGAGTGTCCTGAATGGCGTTGGTGTTCATTCCCAACGGGGACAGCATGTTTTTCAAGGTTTCCATGCTGATGCGGGAGTAGGAAAGCGGGGCGTGAGGGATCTCGCCGCACGGTCGGTATTTAAGTGATTTATCGAGTGGGCCTCATGTGAACCAGGGTAGCCAACTAACGGAACGGTATCAATTAACAACTCGGTAAATGCTTCCCGGATAGAATAAAAAATAAAAGATGTAAATGAGAATTCCTGGGTGATGTTCTGATGTGCGACACTGTGATCTGAGTGGGACACTTGATAACTTTTTTCATCCGTGTATATGTCTGATCACCATATGTCCTATTCCCAGAGACAGTAGTCTGGTTTACGTCCCAAGCGAGTGTGCTCGTTTGTACGGTATGAGCTCGACTATGGGAGGCGTCCCGATAAGACCCCCCTGCTGTGGCGACCAATTACATGTGAGCCCCTTCCCGCTCATTACGGCAATGTGGTTTGGCGTATACCCAGGAACTGCCCCTGCATATTGACTCTGGTCGAATCTCGGTTGGCGATTTCTCAGTTGCAGCTGAACCCTCTGGCTGTTGAAATACATAATGCACGCGTGAACGCCTGACAATAGTGTGCGTTGAATAACGGATGCACTCTGACGCGGCCCTGGGCCGCCACCACTGATCGATGCTCGCAACTAGAAGCGGGTTCCATAACGAAACCACCGGTCCGCCAACCCCCCCTGCGTAATTAAATTGATCGCATAGGTAAACAAGTCGCACTTGGATCTCAGAATCGCATCGAGACTGGTCCAGGTCCCTCTCTCAACATTAAAAGGGAGGGGATGACAAAGAATGGAACCTACCAGAGAGAGGGTAACCCCAGATTGTCGTGTTTTGTAGTCCTCTACAAGGCGGGAAAATATGCGCGGATCTAGATTCCTTGAGGTAACGTTCAGGTCAGGGGATCGCACGTCCCGGATCTCGGAATGTTCAGTGGCGAGTTTCAACGTATCTCAGGCGACTCGGCTTTCTCTCCTAGGTGACGCGGTGAGTCCCCATCTGGTCACGCAGATGTGCCTTTGTTCTCACACTAACCCATGACCTCTGCCTCACCCCTATTCTATCGGCAGCGAAATCTTACTGCCACTAGACCACTACGGAGATCCATCTTTCAGCGGCCCCGAGAGCGACGAAACTCGCAACTCAATCTTCCTGTCGCGAAGAGGCACTGGCAGCCGAGCGAGATCGTCCAACCCAGTCCAACTCTGCAGGGTCAAGGTCTGCCACAAGTCATTTGGTGGCTTGATGGGTCCATAATCCGAGCTATGGCTGTCTGAACGTTGCTCTCGTACCGACACGGATTAAAGTAATGACAAGCCATGATCTCACGGTGCTGTGTGGGTTCATGACTGGTTATTTACTCTCGATGGCGCCACCGCAGCCTGCGGTTCCTTCATAAACTCGGGACTCGGGATGGGTTTCCGTCAGAGCGAGTCAGAGTGATGCTCGACGCCGCATCAGACAAGGTCCCGCACACACATGTGATATATACAAGATGGCAGTACAACACCGTTTCACATTGCTGATAAGTCACAGCATCCGTCAGAAGCGAAGAAGGATCTGATCAGACCCAAACATCTTCTCCATGAAGGCGACGGGATACCCACAGAATACCCTTTTGTGACCAAAGGCTTCTTTCGTTGGGCTATTGGTGACGCGCCAGCTACATCGCAATCCTGACAGGCCACTCCCAAGTGAAATTTCAAACGAGGTATGACGGAGTGTTTCGAGTCGACCTCCGTACGTAAAACGTTAGTGGCGCACCTCCGTGGACATGGATGATGATCACCGCCCTCCCTTTGGTAGTCGAAAATTCTATTCGAATACATACTTTGTGGTCGAGAGAAGGCGTCGCCACTTTCGTCAGTGGCTGACAACATGTGGTTGCAGGCAGGAAATTTCGTGAGTGGCGCTTGTGTTGTGTCAATACATTGTGCGTGTGACTGAGGGTCTGCACTTAAGTCGGTCCGATCATCAGATCTTCCAAACGTGATAATAGCCTCGATGCTTAAACTTTGAAGGCAAGTGCCGACCTGCTGACGTACGGATCTTTGTAGTCTGCCTGAGTGGGTAACATCAGTGGTGTAGGCCCATCTGATGGTGGTTTCTGCAGTAATCAGCTGACCGGGAACCATCCTGCACCTCAGAGGATCACTTGAGTTGCCGATAAACGGAAATGAGAGAGGAACTCATCTGGAAGCAACCGTCAATTAAAAGAAGCGATGTTTAGGAGTTGAATGGACCTACTTTGATGGATGACTGGCATTGAGCGAAGATAGAGACACAAGGACTGAGTGAAGGTGACGCCACATACGCCCACAGATTGCTGGAATAAGGCGCCCGCAGCGGAGGCCGCAGTGGAAACCCACCCACGGTGGTGAAGAGAACCAAACCTTGAGCTTGAAATCGTTCGGAAAAGAACCTTCTCACACTTCGGCTTAGGCACCACATCGTCATGAATTCATGTCCGAAACAACCCTGCGACCAGCTGGAAGAAGGTTCATCCCTGAAATATCTAGTCATAAGTATGTGCAATAACTGGTACATTGTAATGTCATCTGTAATAATAGATAAGACCGGGAGGGAAAGATCGCAAGGAAAACACGTTGCTCACCTAGTCTCTACGCAAGAGCCCGCCCATCTCAATCTCATCGGCATCATCCCTCGGAGCAGATATAACCAGACCTTCCGTCATTTCCCGCTTTACGCAGAGTTGCTCTGCGATTATTACCGTCCAAGCAGACCCTGCAACCACGACGAGCCAGAAGAACAATGAAGTAGGAATGGAAGCCGAGTAATATGTCGTGAGCACCAGGTGATTGAACACTAAAGTTAATGCAAAGTCCAAGATGAGGCGTGGTCGTCGTATGAGAGCATACAGATAGTAAATACTGTTTGATAGGAGAGTCAGAAATCAATATGAAAGAAACGCGTGATGAAATACGTACTCTGCTGATGAAGCAATCAACCAGGATGCTGCGATGACCCAGCCTCGTATAGGGTCTGTCCGTCCGTCCCATCGACCATCTTCCCAGCCACCACCCACTCGTTTTCCGCCACTCCATGCGCCATAATAGGAGCTCCATCGCTCCTCGCCCTGGACCCCGCGGACAGTAGGTCGGCCAGCCATTTCTCTCCAGTCCATCACCATGCCTAATGACGCTGAATTTCCCTTGATGGGGAGTGGAAATGGAGGTTACATACCAACGTTGGCAGGACCTCCTTCATGCATGAGAGAAGTTGGCTCCGCAAAGACGGTGAGCAGCGGAGGAATGAGGAGAGAGAGCGTTAGGTAATGCAACGATTGCATGGATATTATCTTGCGACGAGCATGAGCAATGTACAGTACATAAATGAATAGAATACCTGAGATATAAGCAGGACAGGGTCCCAGCTAGTTTGTCGTGGAGGTGGCATTATCGGTGGTGTGCAGCCCAGCTGCGTCGGTGAGTTGTCTTTGCTTGCTTGGACACAGGGATATCCACGTGATCTGTATTACATAAGTAATAGAATCTCGATCGCTTCGCTTCGTCTGTTCAGACATTCAGAACGGGGCGAACATGCCCAACCCAGCGTACCAACGCATTTCTGACAATGCGGACGAAGACTTGGTAGACACTCCTTCTCAACAGTCTCGCGTTCGACCAGACCCTAAGCTTGTCGTACGACCACCCATCTACTATGGAGACGGCCCATTCGATCCTCCAAGTTCAGAGGAGGAGGACGAAGACCGTTTTCTGGACAAACGTCGCGAAGTGTTCGACTCTGAAGGATTCGAGGACTCTGAGCCAGGGAGCGGCTTAAGAGTGGGGGATGGTAAAGTCAGTCCCCGCCGCAGCATAATACGTCAGAGCTCATCGTGACATTCCACTTTCACACTTAGCGCCCCACTGCCTTGAGGTATCTCATATACTCTCTGGCATCATTGGTATTCCTGTCGGCTTGCATTGGCGTGTTTGCCGCTACCAATCTTTATCATGGGAGGCCGTACGTCGCATCAAGAGAGCGCAAGGTATCCCTCGACCACATATTCAATGGAACTTTTAGTCAATACGCTCAGGACCTTCACTGGGTCCCTGAAGGTGCGCAGGCGATGAGTTATTCTCGTTCGATGCTCACGTAGCATTAGCCGGCGATGGCGTGTTCTCAACCTTTGAGGACGGACAAATTCAACTCGTTGACCTGAAGACAAATACAACTACTCCATTGGTTTCGTTCATTGACATCAGAGACGTAAATATTCGCTTCCTCTCCCAGGCACATTCTCACTGAATCCTGCTTGCAGGGGAACGGTCAGATAATTTCTTGGACCAGCTGGAAGCTGTCTCCGGACATGAAGTACATCCTTGTCAAAGCGGATCATCTCAAGGTGTGTACGAGTTCTCCATGTCTTTGGGGGATAGAATCTCAACTGCTGTCAGCAATGGAGACACTCGAGCTTCGGCAATTACTACATTCATAGTCTGGAGACTAAAGCCACCTATCCCCTTCTTCCGCCTACGAACCCCCCAGTAACGGCATATGCAACCTGGTCGCCTACTGGTGAATCAATTGCTTTCGTTGCTTCCAATGATCTCTACATTCTTCCATCGCCATCGTGAGTTTTATACAGAGAACCCACGAACGTGCTATTTATTCTAGTTTATAGTGCATCGACCTCGGCTATTCGGGTGACCACGAGTGGCAATGCGTCATTATTTCACGGTGTACCAGACTGGATTTACGAGGAGGAAGTTCTGTCGCAAGATTACGCTCTCTGGTGGTCTCCAGACTCATCAAAAGTCGCGTTTCTTCGCCTTGACGAAACGGCCGTCGAGGAATACAAGTTTCCTATCTATAATCCAACCGAAGACTCCTATGCCGTTATCCCATATACAGAAGATGTGGTGATTAAATACCCAAAGCCAGGCTACCATAACCCTCTCGTATCAGTGCACGTTTTCGATCTTGAAGCTTATCTGAGTCAACCGGAGTCTGCATTGACCTCCGTTGCAGACCAAGCTGTTGTTGACCTGAGGTGGTCCGATAACTTCCCTTCGAACAACAGCATCATTAACCAGGTAGCTTGGGCTGACAATTCGACCTTGGTGTTGAAGGAAGTTACACGAGCGGCTGATCACGGGAATGTCGTGCTCTTTGATTTGAGTACTGCAAGTCTCGGCGGAATTGCAACTGGCGAAGCTGTGAGAAAGCTTGGCGTCGACGGTGAAGAGGGCGATGAAGGTTGGATCGATGCGGTTCGTAAACCTTTAGTTGATGCATGCCCCAAGACTCATGTGATCCGCACACTCGCAGGGTCAGAATATCTACCCAGTCCCCGCAAGTCTGCGATCTGGCGATTCTCCCGCTTACCTGGACATCGTGCCCACCAAAGATGGCTATAATCATATTGCCCTCTTTGACCCGGCCACTGCCTCAACACCCCATTTCCTTACTTCTGGTACCTGGGAGGTTACAAACGGTATTCAAGCGGTGGACGTCCAACGGGGATTGATGTGAGCTCTATTTTTTTAATGTCCGTTTGCTTAGTCGGAACATGATGCTAAAGAAATATATTCAATCAGTTATTTCCAAGCTGCCCGTTCATCTATCGAACGTCATCTATACTCAGTTCCGATCTCATCACCGAAGACTGACTCAGTGGTCCCCCCAACCCTCCTAACCGACGATTCGACGCCGTCTTCCTATTCCGCCAGCTTTTCACCCGGTGCAGGGTTCTATCTACTGCATTATGCAGGTCCAAATGTTCCGTGGCAAAGGGTAGTAGATGTCAGCAGACCAGGTAATTTCGGTGTTCGAAAAAGGACGGCTTGTGATTCACTGTTTGGTTTGCAGAGTTTGATTATGTCCTCAGCGATAATGCCGCATTGAACACAACCCTCGGGGAATTTGAAGCGGCAACCATCACGCACTCCACGATCGATAGCGATGGTTATGGTGCGCTAATTGTTCCGATCTCCATCACTTGTCGCTTACCCGGATCTCAGAGCTCAACGTGAAGGAAATGCGACCGCCTAAAATGGACGACTCTGGGCGCACAAAATACCCAGTTTTATTCTTGGTGTACGTTCGAGTTCCGGATCGTATCCATGTCTTTTTTCTTTTTCTGATTTCCGATAGTTACGGTGGCCCTGGGAGCCAGAAAATTGACGTCCAGTACAAACGGGACTGGCATGATTACCTCGTCTGCACTCTCCAGTATGTCGTCGTCGTCGTCGACGGGCGAGGAACTGGGTACAAGGGTCGTCGATTTCGCAATCCTGTTAGGTACAATATGGGGTTCTGGGAAACTCGGGATCAAATCAACGCTGCACGGTGTGTTCTGTGTTTCTTCTTGCTTGCCTGCTAAAGGTATTGTTATTCCAAGAATTTGGGCCGGCAAGGACTATGTGGACCCGAAACGCATTGGTATATGGGGTTGGGTAAGAGCATCTGCACCGTGAACCACCATACACTCTCATGGGTGCCAACCTCTAGTCCTACGGAGGGTTCATGGCTTCCAAGATCGCCGAAGCAAATGCTGGAATCCATTCGTTGGCTATGGCTATAGCGGTAAGTTGGGTTGTGCTCGGTTTCTTTTCGCTGTCTGAGTTCGATTGGTAGCCCGTGACGAGTTGGCGATTATATGGTGAGCAAAGTCTTGTCGCAAACGCCAAGGTGACACATCTTGCGCCTGCAGATTCAATTTATACGGAACGTTACATGGGCCTTCCCAACGACAATCCGGATGGATACATCAATGCTTCCATCTCACACGTGGAAGGGTTCAAGAATATTGATTTCTTGTTCGCTCATGGCAGCGGAGACGACAATGTCCATTTCGCTCATTCTGCACACCTGCTCGACATGCTAACAGCAGCTCAAATTCGGAATTTCAGGTTCAGAATGTTTACTGACAGGTCACTTGGACATTTGTTTTCGTCTTATCACTGGTGGCTGATGAGCTCCTTGATTGCAGTGACCACAGCATTTCCAGAAGAGGTGCTAACAGGGAGGTGTATGAGTACATGACGCTCTTCCTCTTGGAAAAGTGGGGCAAAGGTGGACGTCGCCGTGGGTGGTAACGATGAAAGGGATCTTCCATTCCCCGGACGAGGCGTGACTCATGCTACAACAAACTCGCTCATTGACATAACGCTCCCTAGATTCGTCGACCAGGGTTTTGGGTGTACATGCTTACAGTACATATGCCACAGAAATGAACGGCAGTTTAACCATCTGATTTTGCAACTAAAAAGTCAGTTCTCATTGGCGGGCGAGCCTTGTAAGCGATCCCAGAAAGTGGCTCACAGCACATGTTCCCCTCAATCAAGCAAGCCTGGCATTTAGCAAATTCGGCTGTGATTCCCAATTTCGCCAACGTGAATGTGGCGCAAGCTTGGATCATTCAGCCCCTCTGGAAGCTTCGGAAACGATCAAATATATTAACGTATCGGCTCTTATTTTTCTATGGCCAAATCGCCGTCTTTCAAATTGCGCAGCAGCACGACCGTCGTGCGTTTCATATCTCGTGTGGCTCATCCGTCCCTCCGTCGTTTCTAGTTGAAGCAATCACGTGACGTGGCGTCACTTGAAACGCGACACGAAACTGCCAGTGGTCGTTGCGCGCCGTCAGAGCGGCACTATTTTTTATCCCTCATGTGAAGAATGAATACACCATTACCATGCCACCGCGCCACGACGATCATGAACGCTCGGCGCAAGTTTCATTGTATGTATCTCGTACCATCGAAGATCCAAAACCACACAGCCTAATCATGATAAGCGGTCCGAACAGGTGCACACGAGGTTTAGTCCAGGTCGTGTGTGTAAGAAAGAAGAGGGAGGATTATGAAAGTGAGTACGTTCAGGGATATCATATGTATGTTCAAGTTGTTGCGACCCACCTTTGCCGTGAGGCGAGGTCTGCTTTCCAAAGGGTTTGAAGTGAAACATCTCGGGTCTTTACCGTGTCGGCGGAGAACGCCTGTTTCGAGGTGCGCCCGTCAGGCCCATCACAGCATCATTTTCTAGCACGGGCGATGCGAAATCCGGATCCGAATCACGTCCTCCGCCTGGGATGTAGCCATTTGGAGTGCTGGTGTCTGCATTGCGCGCGCGTGTCTTTGATTCTTGATAGACGACGACAAGAACGTATCGATCGGCCATTCAACACCCGGCTGTTCTTCTTATTCCCGTCTTTTTCTTTTTCTTTAACCGAACTCATGATGAGGGCATGGTGGTGGCAAGGTATCAGCGCTGCACCTCGTTCGGGTGTTCGGTGCGAAGGAGCGGTAGCCGAAACGAGATCAAGAGATGCTGAGAGAAACGTGTTGCGGGGCTGGATCCTCGAGGTTCATTTCGCACGCGAAATGGCAAGCTAGTGGGATGACGGAGAACTTGGTGTCACGTTATGTGGTTGAACGCACATCGTATTATCAGGATGGTCACGGAAACACCGCTTGGCAAGCGTCTGCGTACGATAGCGTTCACTTGGTCGTAGGTGGGCCATGGGATGCAACTGTGACAAGCTTGTTCTTTTTACCTTGTTCGGCACGGGGAATTGGAAGGCAAACGTGCCCTCGCTTCAAGTTGGACGACGAGACTCGCCGAATCCAAGCGCAAATCTGCCTGCCATTTCCATTTCAGTGTGGGGCGTAACCTGACTACGCCACCTTTTGGCAGGGTGCCAGCTCCCTGGTAATCAACTTAGGCAAGTGAGTAAGTCATTCTTCCCACTACTGCCAGTTTCCCTCCGTTGATGCCCTCGCGATAACACTTGAGACGAGGAGTCTGTCATAGTATAGCGTGACATGCTAGCACTATGGCGTGTCCGTCTGTTCCCTTGTCATGTTACATTTGTCAGCGTCGCCGATCCAGGAGAAGCTAGAGACCCGACAGGTTACCCCGCAGCCGCAGTTCAACAAGCCGGCCAAACCCCACCGCCGGGCCAACGGTATAGTCGGTGGCTGCCGTGATCTACATGGAGCGAGCTGAACAAACTCGCAAGAAACTTTTAAATGGGCGACCTCTGGTAAGTACTACGTTTTTCTTCAGAGATCAGTATTTGCTCTTGCCAGTGAATGCGACTCTGATATTACAAATTTCAATACCTTCAAGTCTCTTTCCAGTCTCAAGTAGCGAAACAATCTGTCAGTACTGCCACCGCGCACTGCAGGATCGGTGTATTTATCACCCCGACACTCCGGTTCCTGTCGCATGCTGGAGCGTCCTCATATAATTCCGAAAAAACGTCACAAATAACTGAAATTTCATCTCAGTTGATCGTCGGGACGAAGAAATGGACCACGTGCAAGAGATTGCAATTTTGCAACTAGGATTTCGTGTCGGTTCCTCGGATACACCTCTCAAATAGATAACCTTTGGACCAGCGTTACATGTCTTGGTCCCCCCCGGTTTCATCTGCTCTGAACCTTCACCAATGGCAGCCTTGGACAGCACGTATGTCTCTACCCTCTCGTCCCGTCCAGTCACTCTATCGTCCATTCTAGTTACGGGGCGCTTCTCATTGGGGTCGTTGTCGCAGCGCTGTGAGTGGATGAGATACTCTGTATCCATCGCACTCATGATTCCTTCCACAGCCTGCACGGATGTGTGTGTCGTCGACACTTTTTATATATACATCCTATTAAACCGGTAAACGGCAGGCACCTGCATTCAAACTTGGAATTACTACATTAAGAATCCTTCGGACTGGTGGTACACCAAGGCTTTCGTCAGTTTACACAAACGTCTCGTGGGTCGGGTCTCAATCTTGTATTACAGGTCGCCTGCGTGCTTGTAACAGAGACATGCCACCAAGCCATGATAACGCACGCCAGTAAGTGCGATCAGACTCGTGTGCCACATCCGTATGAATGCATCCATAGTCTACACGTATATCGTCACCGACTTTGGAGCGTTCAAAGAGCTCGACAACATTGTGTTGTGAGTGGGTGGCTGATTATACAATCTGTGCGCTCATTCCCCTCTAGTAGCATGGTCGTAAGTGATCAACTCCCAAATTCGCTGATCGTCATATCGACCCTTGCGTGATTCAGATCGCAGTCTTCTTGAATGTATGCTATCGTCTGGCTTCGTGGCATCTTCTTACTGTGGCTCACCATACATACCAGGGATTCACTACACTCTTCGTCCAGTGCTTCTTGGCAATGCGCGTTTACAGGCGTATGTTCTTGACCATTACTGAACGACTCCCGTTGTTGAGTTTCCTCGACAGTGAGCAAAAGTTGGCTTGCATATGGCTTAGTTGTAAGTCGTGTCTCATTCACGTAATTTGAATCTAAAAAGTTTTTTCTTTTCCCTAGATGATAATGGTCATTGCTCAGTTCCGTGAGTTGCATGCTCTCAATCGTTCTCCCACACTAAGAACATGCCTCCTGTAGTTTTGGTTCTTAGTACGTGACAGCCGATTTTGTTCATGAACATCATTGACACCAGCGACACCCCGCGACATCCTGTAGTCTACGATATCAAGGCGTATGTTTCTGTCTCGTATGTTATTCTCGTGATTTTGCTCATGCGTGCCTAGTCTACGTTATGAGACGTTTGCACGGCTAGCTGCCCTCAAGGTAAGTGAAGTAATCCTAGTCCTATGAACCGGCCGCCAACCCTGCCTTTAGGCTCTCTCCATGGCGATCAACGCGACCTCTGCAGTAGGAGACATCCTCATCACCATGTTCCTCTGTGCTCTCTTGCACAAATCTCGAACGGGCTTCCAAAAGTGAATATCTCTACCCAGTGTCTCACCGTATATTCTAAATATATTGTTGTCCAGATCAGACACGATGATAAACAAGCTGGTAAGCGTTCACATCACGACGTTACTTTTCGGTTGAACAACGAGCTGTGTATGTAGATCATGTTCAGCATGAACACTGGTCTTTTGACGAGGTCCGTTTTCGTGATCCAGCCCACTGAGCGCACATCGCTGACGGCTGTAACAGTATCTGTGCCCTCGCATCACTCATATGCGTCCGTGTCTTTGCGCGTCTCTCCCGCGATCGCCCATTTCTGATCATGGTCGACAGATTTCCGTCTGGCCACACACGTTCATCTACATGGCGTTCTACTTTAACATCGGCCGACGTACGTGTCGTCTGTGGCATGTAGCGGCGCCTTCATTGACACATCGCTCCCACAGTGTACTGCAATTCCTTGCTCGCGACGCTCAACGCCCGCCGAGACGTGCGCACCGAATCTCAGTGCATTGCTGACCTCTCGTTTGGCGACGTGGGCATGCACCGCACGTCGAATCCGGGTTGCACCAAGCTCAAAACGTCGCGGGCGGCGTCTAACGCGATCTCGATCCAGGTCGACACGATACAGGAATTCACCCGAGACGAGGTGCGCCTCCCTCCTCCTTGTTGTTGTCGCGCTCAAACGGACTCGGACGTGCTGTGCTAGCGGTTCTTTGGAACGGCAACGTCAAACATCCCAAAGTCGGTCCCCGTGTGACCCGCGCCTCTCCAATCAGTGGTGCCCGTTCAGGAGACCGGCATCCCGATCCTGCCAGGCTGAGTTGGTTAACTATAGTGCTCCAAACCCCCCAAAATCAGCGTGATTTAGTGGTTAAGCGTGCCCGAATTTTTTAGGAGTCGGACATGTATGTTTTAGAAAGCATGTATGTTAGTAAGGGTACGAGATACTACAAAGGACCAACTATTCAGCTGCAGCATCAAGCGGGCTGAGGAGTTAGGTGTTTGGCCATCCAGTCTATGAAATCTTGCTTGTATCGAACTGCAGCGGATTGTCCCCTCACGAACCATGGTTGGCGAGCTGGAAGATATGGATATGAGAGGGAAGGGGGGGCCTTGTTTTCCGACGTGTCCCGATAGTTTACGGCATACTTTTGGAGGATAGAGTCGGCGTTGGACTCAGATGCGACGTACTTGTGTGAGTTGGCGACGGCAGATCCAGAGGATCTGATGCTGGTGTAAATTGTGACAGCCATGAAACGCCCGCGGAGGCACGTCACAAATGCGAGATAGGCTCGCGAGGTCTGTAACAGAGCCTCGAGCCACTACTGCAGGCTCATTCCTGTGGACAGCCTGTTCATGTGGTGATGGGCCTGTAACGAAAAGGAGGGGACAGGGATGGCAGGGGTTGGAAGGAGGGCAGGAAGAGATGATCCAATGCTGCCGGTATAGATGGTGTCGAAGTGCTCACGGAACGGGTGCGACGGCTGTACTAGAGGGGTCAGCCAAAAATGAATTAATTAATTCGTGTCACAACACAGGGAATGAACTTCCAAACAACTTGGGTAAGCCTTATAAGTCCAATTCAAAGTCCGATAAGTCCTACATGTGTCAGACCCATTGACATGGTCCGCTTGACAGTGGTAGCATTTTGAATCTGATCCGCTGGGCGAGTTTTCAAATGCCTCTGCGGAACGTGTTCTCAAACTTACATATCACATCCCGGAGCCCATGAGCCGATTTATGCAAAGACCCACCTAGTCAATTGACCACCAAATAAACGCCGCGACTCTCCATATGGCATACTTTCAGACCATTCGAGTCCTATCAACATCCATTGGGTAAACATAGTGCGCATACCCGATCAAGTAAAAACGTCATACGTTATATAGTGATAAGCGTCCAGGAAAGTAGTGCAACCCTGGACGTTAATCTTTAGGGGTCAAAAAGAAAAGACGAACGTCGGTGGTATTCAAATTTCAACGATCCCAAGAAAAAAAGACAATTCTCGATGGGTCAAGATTATATAAAAAGAAAAGGTATCGACGAGATGAGGCTCGTTAGCCGGTGGGGTAAAAGCACACCCACCGTATGGATGAGATCTTTCATGGGGATAAAAGGGGCCATCACTGTTACGGTCATAGGGAAAGAAGGCAAGGGGATCGTCGCGGTAGCAGTAGGTGGGGTGGTCGGACAACGGGAAGACACCTCGCAGAAGGAAAAGACAGGAAAAGTTCGACAGGAATGCGACAAAGCAGACCAGTCTGGTGTCGCAGCAGAAGAACGACGCAAGCCAGCACGTGCAAGGGCATTCGGAGAAAGTGAGGTTCAAAGATAATACAGTGACAAGTAGATCGGGGGAAACCGTACAGTGCTTCGAGCGAAACAATGTCACAGCACCAGCAAAACACACACACGGATCGCGGAGTAGGATATGCTTAGATTCCACCGTAGGCGTCACCCTCTTCGTAAACGGTGGCAGGTCGCTCAAGCTCAGTGACATTTTTCTGTGTCTGTGGAGCAGCAGCTGTGGCAACCGAGACAGATGGGTAATCCTGGTGAGAGACGGGATCATCGAATGGACACGGCAAAGGATCCTCTGGTAACTCAAGGGGTCGGGAAGGAACGTCTGCGTTGGCATTGGTAGCGCCGAGCTGGCGTGAGATGTCCGCGTATTGCGCAGCCTGGTACGGGGAGATACTGGAACGATCGAGATCGATATACTGAGCGTTCGGGTCAAGCGAGCCAGGTGGAGGAGCGGCGGCAGGGACATATCCAGCGGCAGAACTTGTTTGACGTGTTAGATATCCCATATCTGAAGGTTGCCTTGCAAGTTGTTGCTGAGCGTCGTAGGCAGCGTGTCCCATGGTAGAAGGTTGTCTAATGAGTTGCGGTTGAGGATCGTGGTAACCAGCATAACCCATCGGTGGTGCACCATAAGCCTGTGGGGGAGGAGAGACAGCGGGCTGAATCATCTCGGATGGATAGGGAGGTTGTTGACCGTAACCGCCAAAGCTACCGTAAAAGTTCTGGCCACCGTGTCCAACCTGTGCAGCAAGGGCAGGAGACGCGTTGTGGCGCTCGATCATGGTTGGTGGGCGAGGATTGTAGGACCGTGAGGGCTCGAGGGGGTCATCGAGAAGAACAGCAGACTGACGCTTGAAGGCCTGGGCGTCAAAGTCATCGATATCCCGGTCTTTCTGACGGCGCTGAGAAATGTATTCGAGTGAGAAAGGTGTTACGTGACGACCATGGGAAGCGCACCATGCACCACATGAGGAGAAGACCAAGGACTGCGATACCAGCGAGAGTGCCAGCAACGCCGCCTACAATGGCACCTGTGTTGGTTCCACTAGAAGAGCTAGGGGAGGAGGTGGTAGAGGGGGAGAGAGAGGACGACATAGGGTACGAAGGAGTGTACGAGACGCCGACGACTTGGGTAGAGACAGAGGGTACATGGGGAGTAGCTTGCGTCTACAATAATTTAGACATGACGTACTCGACAGAGGACAAAAGATTTGCTTACGGCTGCAGTCAACGGAGTCGAAACAGTGGAAGTTGCAGAGGAAGTAGTCAAGGACGATCCTGAGGAAAAGGCAGAAGCTGCTGAGCTCGAGGACGAGGATGAAGAGGAATGAGAAGCGGAGGCGGCAGATTGAGCGGGCAAAGACGGGGAAGGGGTGGAAGAGGGGGCGTCACTCGTTTTGGTGTCTGGCGTCACAGGTGGCAAGTTGGCCGGGGTGGTCGCTTTAGCTATAGATGAGGGTGAATGGATTAGAGAGACGCCATGGAGACGCACGATTAGCGGAAGGAGATGCAGCGACGGGTACGTCCTGGGCAGAGAGCGCGGGGCTGGCCCGAGCAGCGAGGGCAGGGTGAGAGTCATGTTGAGCGCGCAGTTTGTGTACAAAGTCGCGACGGCGATTCAGAGCGAACATCTTGTTGTTGTATGTACTGAGTCGTAAGGAGCGAATAAAACGAATGAACGATGAGATGATGGCTCTGGCCGTGGGGGTTAGTCGACGTCGCAGTCAAGTCGGCGAAAAAACCGTGCGGAGAAAGAGAGAATATATGCTGACTAATCACAACAAATCCGAAAAAAAGACACGGTTTATTTATTGATCAGGTCCAGTTTTAACTGCCATCAATCAAGGCGATGAATGGAATATTAAGGAGATGAGGTGTGCTTCGTGTATATCCTTGCATAGCAACGACGTGATTCATCTGCGCGTCTCTTGCACCGATCTTTCACCATGCCAGACTCCCTCTCCCGAATATGTCTGGCTCTTGCCTTCCTTCTCCCTGCCTTGGCAGTACACAACGTAGTCGTCTCCAGCTCAGATCCAGACATCGTCTATAGCCCACCACTCTGTACCTCTTCATCCATTATAGCGGGTTGCACAAGTCCATGGTGAGTCTTACCGAATTTCTTTCTCGAACCACTGACTGCCAGCCCTCAGGCAAGTATCTAACGACACTATACCCGGAACTACCGTCGTTTACACCGATGGCCCTATACCACAAGCAGGCAACGTGATACCACAAATGTTCTTCAATTTCAGAGGTAGTCTGTCCACTTGGACACCTAGTCCAGCTCTGACGACCGTAATCAGCTTCTTCCCTATATCTCCGCACCACTTCCTTTTCGAATGCAACCGTTAATCTCACGTTGACTGCGGAACCAACCGATGTCTCAATTACCACACAGCTCAACACTTCCATCAGTCTCATTGTTGCCGTGAATATACCAGAAACCCAAACGACTACTTTAGGAGTCACATTTATACAATCGGACCTCCCCACACGATTTGACATTGAATCGATCACACTCACCGTTTCCAATGCGAGGTATGGATCTTGTCGACTCCGTTCATACACAAAATAAGTTGGAAATCGATTGTACTTCTGCAGTGCAACATCTTCATTTCTTCCCTCGGCATCGTTGCCCATTTCTAGCTCTCCATCGACCTTTGTCTCGACTCCGACTGCTTCCTCGACACCCAACTCGTGTGCGAGTAATAACAAAGCCACAATCATTGGCGTGGTACTGGGAGGAATATTTGGCACGCTGCTACTGTGATCGCATTTCCCCTCACTTATCGCTACCGCAAACGACGTTGCACGCAAATTAATTTGAGTGGAGGGTGGAACGAGATAGTCGTGGCGTTGGTATCGTTGGCCACCCTATCAGGTAGTGTGTAAACAACGGGAAGCACGTTTGAATTACCTTGCTCGCGAGGTGCGGTACCTTTCAGGTACCACGTGATTTTTCACGTGGCCGATTTGTAATGTGTCACGTCGCGTTTCAGATAGCATACGCTCGTGGATCCTTTGAACGATGCTCCGTTCGGTACAGAGTTTTCAGACTCAGTCCACTCGGCATGAACAAAGGAAGTCGAATTGCCTTCCGACCATCCAGACCCTCGATCACCGCACTAGTACTGGCCGAACAGCCCGTCTCATCTGCCTCGCGCTCCCGCCGGCCCCCTCTCCGGTCGACCTCGCATGCCCAGAGCCCAACCCAGCCCCACCTGCGCAACGACAACGACGTTGACGCAACCACGTGACGGCAGACGTGCCCCCTGTGCCCCGGCGCGACCCCCGGGGGCCCCGCGTGGGGGGGGGGGGGGCGCC
>JBBPOE010000451.1:0-23251 GCA_038091295.1 Tylopilus felleus | reverse complement strand
TCTAGACCAGGGGCGTTGCAATAGGATAAGGAGTGTAGCAGTTGGTAATGACTGTTATCGTAGTGAGGTTGGGAGTTCGATCCCCGGGTATGGCAAATAATATAGGGGCGAGGTAAAGCGAGCGTAACAGTTGGATCAATGTTCTGCTCAATGATGTCAATCAGTTGGCCCTGATTGAGCTGAGCGAGTTGACTGTAGGTTTCGAATTTGATGATCCATTCATCAATCAGCATCCTTCCTTGTTTGAGCTCCCTGAGCTTCTTTCGTGCCCAGTCCTTCTGATTGGCTGGTCAGAATAGATTGTCTAGTTCGCCACAAAGTTGTCCCCATGTGTACATGCCTCCTGTGTTCAGGATTTCAAGGTGGGTCCTGGCAAAGCTTCCAGCCTTGGGTCCCTTTAGGCGTGACAATACTGCATGAACTGGTTTATCGGTATTGGCGGGCATAGCAAGGTGATTCTCTGATTGCCATGCTTTGACCTTGGCCCACCATTCTTCGAACTTAGCCATAGATCCATCAAACTGTCCTGGATCTGCGAGTAGCTTAGAGATTTTAGCTGTATTGGCTGTGGCAGTAGTGGTAGCGATGGCTTGTGTTTGTAAAGCAATAACTTGATTGCCCATATTGCTGAGAGAAGTCAGCATGTTAGTGAAGGCGGCATTCAACACTGCTGATCCTTGTACCCAATCTTGACTGGCAAGGGCAAGGGCATTGGCAATGTCTTGTTGTAGCTGGGCATGGAACATGACTCCTTACTTGGTGGATTTCTTGATTTTACAAGCTTGTTTCAATAACTTTCCTTATTGGACTTAGATAGTTTCCATTGCTTGCTTACAGAATCCAGATCTATTCAATGTCAGCTAGTTCAGCGTCAGGGGTTTCATAACCTAAGGAGCCTTCTGACATATTTCCTGAAGCAGGATCTGTCTCCTGCTCAATGGTTAGGAAATCTGTGGGGTTGTAGCAGTAGTGTAAGCCTGGATTAGGGGTTCTTGGTCAATCCGGCAGTAATTCTGCAGCTCGGTTTCTGCAGATGTGAATTAGTTCTGGAAGGATTGGGAGGCTTCCAAATACTATTCTCGCGTTAGTAGGGTTAGCAGCTGGTGGTTCAGGTGCTATATATGCTGGTGGTGGGATATTTTCCTGGTTTTCTCAGTTGTCGAGTTCTCTCTCAATCTCTGACTGTCTATCCTCGAATGTGACTCATTCACGTCTATAGACCTCTACTAGATCCCTTCGTACAAACTTTGTAGTTACCTTACAATTGGTGGTAATGTGCAGGGAGCCTAAGGTGTTCTGATCTACATCGAGGAGGGCAGCGATAACCATAGTGATCAGGTATGCCTCAATGCCAACAAGGGATAGGAGGAGGGGAAAGAGGACAAGGAGGGGAAGAGGTGGAGGATGAAGATGATAGTTACGATGAGATCCTTCTCCTCTGTGAAACACGTTCCTCCGGTGAATGAGAATGATGGCATTGATTTCCTTGCTGTTCAATGCCCAGGTTAATTCCCTCTCGTATAAGATCCTTGACTGGGTTTGGGACGAATGCTCTATGTGGATCATGAGTGATCCTGACCAAATCTGAAGTGAGGGGAGTGGAGAATCCAGACCTAAAGATTTCCTGTTCAAGTAGGCAGCATTGGACGTATGTCCAATCAACGGGTTCCTCAAGCGGCAGCAGCGAGGGTTGAGGCAATGGGTAAAAATTTCTGAAGTCCTGGTGGACTTGTTTAATATCTGGGATGTGGTATCCAGGATCTAGGAGGTCTACTGGCAGGAAGCGGGGTGAGACAGGTAGAGATTCCTGCCAGACCTGTAGCAGGAATAGGGGTTCAAGTGGTGGCAGAGCGTATCAGATGTCTCCTTCTTCAAACTCCCAGCCTTGGAAAAACTCGATCCTTCGTTGATCGATTGGAGTGCTGAAATGAGGAGCAGGGGTAAGTGCGGTGATTCTGACCTATAGGAGGTTAGTTCCTCCAGTTCTTCAAACTGTGCGAAGAAGGCATTGGCATTGTCAGAGAAGTCTGGCCAGAGGTAGTCCTCAACGTGAGGGAATGGTGGTACCTGTAGATATACGAGGTCTATTGAACCCTCAACTAGAGTGGGGGATTCGGGAAGGGGGACAGATTCCTCCTCTTCCTTGACAATATGCTCTGGTGAGGTAAAGAGAGGGCCTCCTAGGATACTCCCAGTTGGAGCCTGGTAAGCATAGTCAATAACCTTGACTAAGGGTAGGCAATCTTGTTTCTGTACCTCAAAAGCAGAGGGGAAGGCTGATCCTGATTTGTACAACACTACCAATCAGCGGTTAGTGTGACCGTTCGATCAATGAGACAGCGAGATGATTTCTCACTGGCGAAGATAAAAGTATGGGGTGGTGGTGGATAGGGCAGATGCAAGAGGTGTTGATTGCTAGACCTTCCACAGTATCAGTAATGAAAGTCTTGTTCAAGTGAAACAACCAAACTCACTCAAGAGCTGGCTGTTTGCTAGAGCAAAGGGGAGACCTCTGTCAGTGGCACTCAATGGCAAACTGAAGAGTAGAAGGCGAGACCTTGTGTGACAAGAGTGAAGATGGGAAATCTTCAAGTGAACAAGACTGGGGGAAACCAGTTGAGTGCACTTGGGGTTTATATACTGTTTAGGGGTTTACACTTGTGTACACTAGATCTATAGATATCCTATGCTATAGTACATGAGGAAGTCATGAGGAGCATAGCCTAGATATGTAAGTGGAACATACCCTATAGGACGAAGGCGAGTCATGAGGAATACATGAGATGAGCATGAGGCGAAGATAGGGGTTATAGAGCAGAGATGAAATACATGAGGCACCTAGATGCATGGCTGTGTGATAAGCATGTAAGAAGGATTGCCATGAGGTAGGCATGAGGTGGACAGCCATAAGGCTGTGTGAGGGTCTAGACCAGGGGCAGTACTTAGGATAAGGAGTGTAGTGATTAGTAGTGATCAGTATTGTAGTGAGGTTGGGAGTTCAATCCCCAGGTAGGGCAAATGTTATAGGGGCGAATGGAGCGATCGTAACAGGATTCCCGGTTTCAATGGTGCAAACTGGGCTGCTTGGAAGCCAGCCATTTTGGCCTACCTTCTCTCTACTGGTTGCATGTGGGTGAGCCATATCACCGCCCCAACACTCCCAGCTCCTGGCTCCAAGCAGGAGGACATCAACTATTGGATCACTTGGAAGAAAGCCAATGATATGATAGTAGGTACCATGAAGCTTTATATGTTGGAGCCCCTTCGTGCAAAGTATGATTTGAAGACCACAGCAGCGGACCTTGTCAAGGCGCTGAATGATGACTTTGATGCTCCCGGCATAGCCGGTGCCTATGTGCTCTTCAAAGAGCTTCTTGATGTCACAATCTCCCATGCCTTGCACCCAGCTTCCGCCTTAAACAAGGTGGAGACGCTCTTCACCCAGCTTGACACAGCTGGTTACTCTCTCCCCACCAAAGTCCAGGTGATGCTACTCCTTGCCAAGCTCCCTGTGATGATGAATGTTGTTGCACAGATGATTGCACAAGTGAAAGACTCCAGAGGAAAGGCCAAAGGACCAAAAGTGGCTGAAATCCACTTGGCCGCGGTCCTGTCATGGGACCAGCACCACATGTCGGGAAAAGGTAAGGCTCCTGCCCAAGCTAACAAGATTAGCACGGTGAAGCCACACAAAGAGAAGGAACCTTCCTTCCAGCAGCAGCAGCCGAACCCTCCTGCTTCACAGCAGGGGAGTTCTAGCATCTCTGGGAAGAAGAAGAAGACCCGCCACTCTAATCCCAAGAAGCAGGAGAAGCAAACTGCTCACCTCGCTTTGTATGCGGAGGCGTACTCCTCCTTTGTGCCTGATGCCATCCTCACTCCTGCTGTTGCCGATCTGTGTCTTCTGGCCAATAGGCCAGCAAGTCTCTACCAAGGACAAGAAGGTCCTGCTGCTGATCCTCGGATCAAACAGGCTTTCAGTCTCGCCAAAAGGCTCGAGATTCACCCATCCTGTGAGACTATTCACTCCCTCAATGCCACCATCACTGCCGCCACCACGGATGAGATGGTTGTGACGCCCAATGTCTTTGGTATGTTGGAGCTCCCTCCAAGCTCTTCCATTTCTTACTCTCGCCCCCGGACACCCACTCTGGATCTAGAGGCAAATCCATGGCTCCCACTCGCTAAGCGAATTCATGAGGTCGCCATCCAGATTGAGGACTCCTATGATGAAGAGTCACTCCAAGTCCCCAAATGGAAAAGGTCTCGCTGCTCTCGTAAGCACGAGATCATGCCTCCTCCTGCCGATGAATAAGACACCGATGACATCATTGACATCTATGGATCTAATGGAGTCAATGAGGAGATTGTGGAGGCCATTGGACTCGAGCCAGACCAGGCATGGTTGAGATTATTGAGGCAAGTGGATTCTTTTCATGCACCTAAATGATCATGCTCATGTTCCTCACTTGATGAATACTTCAATGCTTGTATATTTTGTAATTCATACATGTCATGTGATATACCCATAGATACTTGCACCCAGACTGTAACATCTACCATGGACAATATACTTTGTTCATGTCATCACTTGTCTGATCATAAGAAGTGTGCATGTGATCACAATATCGCCAACAAGAAATTGTGGATCCTTGACTCTGGTGCTTCAATGCACTTTACCCCTGATCGAAAAGACTTCGACAAGCATTATGAGCTGTCACATGCTAAAAGGATACCTGTCCGAACCGCAAATGGAATTATTTTTGTTGTAGGAAGAGGACGTGTGTTAGTGTGATGGTTAGATCAAGATCAAAAGATCAAAATCCTCAATCTGCACAACATAGGACATATACCAAATTCTGATGTCCACCTTGTCTCTCTTGGTTTTCTGCTTAATCATGGTGCCAAGATACATGGTGACATGGAACACCTTACAGTGACATACGGCGATGGTACACCCCTTGCCTGCTTCATTCCAGGTTGCATGGGTCCAGGCATGTATACAGTTGAGGAAATCCCTCCCACTGCCAAAGACCATGCACAAACTAGCAAGATTACCTATGACATATTTCCCAAGCATTTTGGACATCCATTGAAAGAAGTCATTTGACATGCTAAAAAGCATGTCACGAATATGCCCGAGATCGAGATCCCATCTGAGGACTCTATCTGTCCTGGCTATACTAAGGGGAAACTACCCAATTGGGCATTCCCTCCTATTGAGCGACGTGCTACCCACGCATTTAAATTGATTCACTCAGACCTAAAGTCCTTCCCCATTAAGTCATATCATCATCATTGATACGTACATCATCACCTTTTTCGATGATTTCTTGTCCATGGCTTGGGTTTGCTGCATTTGTAACAAAAACAATGCACTTACTGCAACTCGTCACTTCTTGAAGATGGTTGCAACCCAATTTAATGCCAAGATACAAGGATGGATGTCCAATGCAGGGGGAGAGTACAAGTCCAAAGTGTTCAATGACATGCTCAAGGAACAGGGGATTCACATTTTCCAAAGTGCACCCCATACACCACAACAAAACAGTCATGCTGAACGCTTTATGTGCACTGTTATGGACAAATCAGAGGCTGCTATGTGGCATGCTGCATCCCTGTACAATTGTACACTGATGTGTCGCCATAACTGGCATACCCCCTATGAGGTGCTTAACAAAAAGCAACCTAACATAGCACATCTCTGCGTCTTCAGATGTGATGCTTATGTTCATTTACATGAGGATGTGCAGGCTAACAAAATGGCCCCTAAGTCAGAACTCATGGTGTACCTTGGTGTTGCCTCTGGGAACAATGCAAATTATCTATTCATGAGATCCTCCAACAATGTATTCTTCATATCTGCACACACCATTTTTGACGAAGTGCAATTTCCATGCTGTGCAATTAAATGCACACAACCTGCTGCACAACCAGTGCCACCTGTCACAGATGAGTGCCCGCCTACACAATTACTGCACTCTGCTGACAACGACTATCCACCTAGTTGACCCGCTGCTTGAGGACCATCTCCTCCTCCAGTCCCTCTTTGCACACCTTCTCCATACCCAGCAGTGGCCCCACCTCAGACACTGCGCAGTCAGAGACTGGTCAGACCACCTGTGGTACCCCCTGCTCCCAGATGTTCTCAAAGAGAACACTGTGTGCCTAACCAGCCTGGCAACGTCTATGGTGATAATCGTCACCCAGTAGAGCAAGAAAGAGATACTGATCATCTTAGACGATGGCGTGACATCATTTGGGAACCGAGTTCCTCTAACAGAGAAAATAAACCAGAGCCAGCACCCTCAATGCCTGGCAATATTCCCAGCATATCCACACCTCCCACCCCCCCAGTTCTTGAATCTGACAATGAAGCTAACATCACACGGTTATGCCATGAAGGGGGAGTAAGATTGATGATGATGCTGATGTCAAAGACAATTCCATACAGGCTAGATTCCACAGAATCTAAGCCATTATGTGAATGGACATTAAGGAACATTCAGACGCTACCCGTTGCAGCACAGGAAGAGTGGAAAGCCGCATGTCAATGCAAGCTTGATATTCTCTGTGAGCACAAAGTCTTTGAACTGGTCGACGCCCCTACAGGGCGCAAGGTTATTTCTAACTGATGGCTATTTGATGTAAAACCCGATGGTTGTAAACGTGCACAATTAGTTGCAAAAAGTTTCTCCCAGGTCGAAGGCATTGACTTTTACCACATCTTCTCTCCAGTTGTGAGGTTTGAGACTGTGCGGCTTATGCTAGCACTTGCTGCCTTAGAGAACTGGCAAATCGAAGCACTTGGTGTTCGAAGCGCTTACCTTTATGGAAAGCTGAAAGAAGAGATCTACATGAAATAACCCCAAGGTTTCACAGTCCCTGGGCAAGAGTATAAAGTGCTCCACTTACTGTGTGCCCTGTACAGCCTTAAACAAGCTGGACTAGCCTGGTGGGAGACTCTCAACGAGTCCATGAAAAAACTCGGTTTTGAATGTCTGAAGTCCAATGCTGGTATCTTCCTCTTCCAGAAGAAAGGCACCAACATTGTGGTTGCTGTCGTCTATGTAGACGACTCCCTTGTCTGTGGTCCCACTAACGTCATAGTCAAAGAGGTTAAGGACACTTTCATGCATAAATGGGAATGCAGAGACCTAGGCCCTGCTAAGGAATTTCTACACATGAGAATTCACTGGGATGGCAGCAAGATCATGATTGATCAGTGCACCTACCTTGAGAAAGTCCTTGAGCGATTCCAGATGCAAAATGCCAGGATTGCACCCACACCTTTACCTCAAGAATACTATCCTTTGACATACAACAGCCCGGTTGACCCTGCATTGTGATCTTGCTACCAACAAGTGATCAGATCACTTCTGTACCTGTCTTTGGGCACTCACCCAGACATTGCATATGCTGTTGCAGCACTTGCAATACAATCCGCCCGACCCTTGCAGGAACACCTTGATAAGGCATTGTATATTTGCTGATATCTACTTGGGACAAGACATTACTCCCTTGTATATAATGGTGTTACTCAGGCTGGCATGATAGGATATGCTGATGCAGATTGGGGTTCAGATGCTAACAACTGTCACTCTCAGACAGGCTGGTTTGTTAAACTAGCTAAATGTGCCTTTAGCTGGCAGTCACGTCAACAAAAGCATACTGCACTATTCTCTATGGAAGCTGAATATGTGTCACTGTCTGATTGTAGTAGACAGTTAGTATGGTTGCGACAATTACTTGAGGAACTTGGATATCAACTCCATCCCATATCTCTATGTGGCGACAACCAAGGAGCCTGGCATCCAATCCTGTTGTCGAAGGACAAAATAAGCATGTTGAACTCAAATGGCGTAGCATATGGGATTTCATCCACGAGGAATTTGTTGAGCTATTTTACATCGAAGAATCCAAAAACCCTGCCAATATGCTCACAAAGAATCTTGGGCATGTGAAACTTGATCAGTTCTGATTGCAATTGGGATTAGTTTTCTATGACCACCCACAAAAGTCCTAAGGTGCTCTATACACTTGTAGCATCTACTGATTGCTCAGTGAGGGGGAGTGTTGAACGAGCACCTATGTGTAGCTCTTCTACTACCCTATTTATATTCTTACTCGTAGATAGTGTAGTTTACCTTATATAGAAATATGGTCTCATGCTACTTGTATTTAGAGATTAGAACTCAGCATCTGAGTTCAAATAACATCTTGTTCTATTACTGCATTCATCTACTCGTGAGCACTACCACCTGGTGAGTTAGGCATTCCTCTACACCTTAGCAACATATGCTTTCAACAGAAGACATAAGGAGAAAGGAACATTGGTGAAGAGTTGGAGGTCAGGGAGGATGGAGAATGAAACATAAGTCAGGGAAGGCAAAGGTAAGGGCGCGAGTTAGGGAGGACAGGAAATAAAACATAAGGAAGAACTAACTATAAGGAGATGTATACATACAGAGATAAGGAGAGGCTATGCATCGGAGGTCTGATGTGGAGAAAGGAAGTCCGAAGTACATAAGATAAAGGAGAGAGGGAAAGGGAAATGTATGGAGGTGGTTGGAGTAGACTGGAGGTGGGCGGAACAGGATATGACAAGCTACCTATAGTTGTTTTCAAGCATCCCATCAAGTCCCATGTCCATCTGAGTGTGATCCAAGATCCTTCCATACATATTCGGAACTTCCACAGAGATTCCACATCTGAGTCCAGGTTGGATCATATACTAATGTTCTGTCTGTGTTTGGATCCGCTCTATTTCACTTCAGCTAACGCTCTTTCAAGTCCTATTTGATATGTGAACCAATAGAGACAGGGTTATGATAGTAGGTTGTTCTAGATCTTTCCCGGACTCATTAGGGTGGTCTAGACACACTAGACATTGTAGGGTTTTTACCCTCTCACTTACGACCCTTGTACCTGTGCGCGTGGCCTCTAGAACCCATTCTCAGTTGTAGCTACGCAATCCGTAGTGCCATCTTTGCCCTTGAAGTTCTTTTAATAGTTTAACTTTATTTTCACCTATTTCATATCCCCATTGTTAGGCACGTCTAGGGTTTGCCTTAGACTATAAAACATTGTCCTCAGCCTGAAAATATATCTCCCTTCTGCCTCTCTGTTGTCTCAAGTTCTTTGAAGGTCTTTGTTGTCATTTGACACCTTCCACTCAAATCCAGATCCACATATCTCTCAGATTCACCATCTGCGTTACCATCCACTTCGTCTAGTTTTCAGATTATCCTTGGAAGCTCCACCTTGCTTTCAGATTGTCTTAGACCACCCCTTCTCACTCAAATAACCTACCTTGAACCCCTTGGGACAAGTCATACTTGCACCCCCACTTTCTTACAAATTTGTTGTGCTGACTTCCTCAGGATTCACTCTGTTGAATGAGCACCTACGTGTAGCTCTTCTACTGCCCTATTTCTATTCTTACTTGTAGATAGTGTAGTTTACCATATATAGAAATACAGTCTCATGCTACTTGTATTTAGAGATTAGAACTCAGCATTTGAGTTCAAATAACATCTTGTTCTGTTTCTGCATCCATCTACTCGTGAACACTACAACCTGGTGAGTTAGGCATTCCTCTACACCTTAGCAACATATGCTTTCAACACACTCAGGATCTCACTACCAGCCCACTGTACATCACCACACTGACACAACATGACACAGCGACACAACACCATGATGTGATACCACGATGCAATGCAATGCCATGATGTGATGTGACAATGTGACACAACACAACAATGCAACAATGCAATACAATGCAATGACGCAATGCAATGACAAAACAATGGGACACAATGCAATGATGCAATGACACCACCACCAGCCCTCACTCTGAGTCAACCCCCCATTCCCTCCCATTCACCTACAATCATGAATATGAATGTGAAATCAGTGTTCACATTCGTGTCCTAGCCCCCTATTCCCTCCCATCCACCTACAAATGTGAACATGAACAACATGGTGTTCACATTGATGTTTGTATGCAAGCAGTTATGGTCGCTGGCCATGCACCCTCTCCCTACTCTCACTGCGGGTAACCCATGTGTAAACCCATCACAGGTAGGTACCCATTTACCTGTGATGAGTACTCGTCTTGGGTAGGTACCTGTTGACCCATGAGGAGTACCTGTCATGGGTTGGGTACGGTGTAAGAATCATATCAGGTTGGGATGCGAGATGATACTCATCCCAGGGGTTCCTAGAGGGTAGTGAAAGTGAGAAGGAGTAATCCTGTTCAATCCTGAATGTGAGCAAGAGAGTCCGAAGATAATTCAGACCGTGGGAAAGTCAGAGGAAGGGAATCCGAACTGAAATAAACTCGGATGATGAAGGGGAAAGGAAAACAACAAATAGAATTGATGTCAAATATATGGGGAATGATGATAAAGAAGAATAGATGAAGGAGAAAGTCTGATATGTGGTACAAATGTGAAGGATAATGAGTGATGTGAATCCAGATCCGAAGAACTGTGGAAAAAGCCTCAGATTACGCTTCAGAATGTGAAGAGGATGACGAGAGATGAAGAAAGAGAGAAGGACGACTGAGAGCAATCCTACACATGGGCAGGAGACCTTTGCATGAAAGAAAGATGTATATTTGGATATCAGGACAAACTTTTTATAGTCTGGGCAAACCCTAGACTGCACAGCCACAGCAATTGCCAATAATGAAGAAAAACTTCCAGGGTGCTCGTGTCTCTGCAAAGTGTACGAGAATGGCATGAAAATACTACATGACAACGGAAAATACTTCGCGAGACACATCAAAAGGGTCCAAGATGGTGACAACAAGGAATCTAGGGCAAAATAAGCAGGTCTAGACCAATTGAAGGCTGTAACATGATAGAAATAATTTGGGAAACCATATGAAACACAAAACATAGTCAAATAAAAGTTGAAATGACAAATCCTAACAAGAGCGCAATGTCAGAATGGAATCTGAAGCAATCAGATAGTGAATCCGCTCTGGATTGAGCATGAGAAAGTTCTGGAAAAGTGGATTGAACACAGAAATACCTCGAATTGCACTTGGATGGACATGGAACTTGATGGGACACTTGAGGACAATGACAGGCAGCTGTGGAATCTGGGGAAATACCTGTTTTCAGACATAGGGAGCTACCAGCTCCTACAATGGGTTGGAGGTCTGGGACCCACAGGTTTACCTGTGCTGATCTCTAAGAAGGGCTAGTGTTCATAACATGAGACACATCGAATGGATGTCTTTGTCTGCCAGTGACCTGCACGCTCATAAAAGCATGCAGAGTTAGAAAGAATAAACATTTCCCACTTATCTAACAATGCAAATCCTTTGACACCACAGGGACAAATATATCCAAACATGACCTAATTGATCCCAAATTCTCATATTTTTCCCAAATTTCCCTGTTGAGATACAAGCAAATCTCTCCTTATACCTATATGACTACCGAATTATCCTAATTGACTACACTCACTATGTAAATAGCACTAGTCATGAAGGGCCATGTCTGTGGCAGCACCCAATACAGCCTGTAATGCAGGCACTTGTCTTTTCAGCCACCCAATGCAAATTCATATGTCAAGAGAGCGACTCGGAGAGTCATAACCCGCAACTTTCAGATATTTTCACATGATATCAAATAGGCAATGTCCACAGGTACATGGCTATACCACATGCCACCTCAAGTTGCAGTGCAGATAGTACCACCAGCATCTGTGCGCGTTCAAGCATGCAGCTGTATGCAGACAATAATGTCTGTGTATGCACGCATGCTCATGCACTTGCTCGCCCATCTGACAATGATGATGATGATGCTCCTCACCCCCTTCCCTCCACATGTGACAACAACAGTGACCATGATGACAGTGCAACAAGGATGCCAACACGTCCTCTCCCTCTTCCTCATCCTCATCTCGCAATGACGATGCAGACATGCCCTCTCCCTCTCCCTCATCACACCCTCTCCCTCCCTCGTCCTCACCTCACAATGATATCAACACATCCTTGCCCTCTCCCTCCCTTGTCCTTGTCTCATGATGACGACTCAGATGGCATGACACGACACGCCCCTCACTCTTGTCCTGATCTTGCAACAATAATTCAGACAGCATGACATGACCCTCACTCTCACACGTCCTTGGTTCTCATCCTCGCACACCCTTGCCCAGACTCAGAATTGCCCTGCCAGTGAGAGGGTACAGAAGCAACAGTAGAATATGTACATACAATTGTGCACGTTCTACCGTCACTTCTTGCACCCTCACCTTTTCCCTCACCCGCGTTCAATGGGGGCTCAGCAGGTATAAACACATTGTGGATAAGTGTACAGGTATGAAAATTGGATATCCATGTTCAGACCTGTACACATGGCCACAGGTATGGACCCATTGTGGATATGGGTGCAGGCAATGGTACCCGTGGGTATATCCGTAATATTGCCCAATATCAAATGGTCTGTAGGATATCATATATGATTGCAGGTGATGTCATCCCAGCAAATACATGCCTCAACAATGCATCCAACTACTATGATGTAAAATAATTCCATGTATGTAATGCATGGGCTTGGCAGGCCACATTAGTATCTGAGTCATTCTGAGTGGAAAACAGAGGAGGAAGAAGTATGTCCGTCAAATAACATGTTCTTGAGATAACTCCTGGAATACACATGCGCAGAATCAAGATACTCAGGACGATCTGCAGACCATCCGAGTTGGGAGCACATGCCAGTGGCACATTATCACCATCATGTAGCACGTCTGTGTTGGCCATGGTTTGCATTGACTCTGCCCCATATGGTGAAGTGGAACATCCTGCACATAAGCTGACAGCGCCAACACTGTCGTCTACAACAGCAACATTGCATGTTGCATGCACTAACGCAGCCCCATGGGTGACTCAGAACCTTCCGTGCGTAAGCGCAGAGCACAATGACAATCATTATTGATGAGATGCAGCAGTGCAACCTGACGACCAGATCACAGTTGATAGCATGGATTTTGACATGCTCAAGGAACAGGGGATTCACATTTTTCAAAGTGCATCCCATACACCACAACAAAATGGTCGTGCTGAATGCTTCATGTGCACTGTTATGGACAAATCAGAGGCTATGCAGCATGATGCCTGCATCCATGATAGTTGGTGGGAATTCTCCATTACCCATGCAACCCATCTGTACAATCATACACCAATGCGTCACCACAACTGGTGTACCCCCTATGAAGTGCTTAACAAAAAGCAACCTGACATAGCACACCTCTGTGTCTTCGGATGCACCACTTATGTACACTTACATGAGGATGTGTGGCCTAACAAAATGGCCCCTAAGTCAGAACTCATGGTGTACTAACTTGTGTTCTCAAATGCAAGTTGGTCATCACTGTATTCTCTCAACCCATCCAATAAACCATAAACCTATGGGAAAATGAGTACAATCTGGTTATGCTACCATTGCAGCTTACAATTGCACTGACCAGCATGAGCGTCTTGTATGGCATGTGAGGTTGGAATTCAGCAAACTGCCGAAGGGCCTTTTTTGAGTTGCTGTAGAAGAATACAAGGCATGGCCAGTGCAGGCCATGGTGAGCAAAATTGCTAGATTTGCCCTGTCTCATACATCAGCACAAGTTCTGAGTGAGGTAGGAACTGTACATTGGCATCAATGTCTTCTTGTAGGTAGGCCACTGAGGAGAGTAGCTTGTCTGCCTTATTCTTGATCTGCGCACTGCATTCCTCTGCAGTCTTGGCATTCTTGGATGGAGAAATATCATAATTCACATGTAAGTTCCTCACCACGTTCTTCTTTAAATCACTGTGAAAAGTTTGCATATCGTTGAATATCTAGAATAGTGTTAGTACATAGAACATGCAAATATATTACTTATGAGTCTGCACATGCCTGCTTGATGCTCAGGATATATTTCTATATGGTACACCATCGTCAAGATGAGATTAACAGGTTGAATAATCAAGCATACCTTTTTCTAACTCCCAATCTTGCATCTTGTAGTATGCCATGACCTCAAGAAGAACTTCACAGCACCGACCATCAACTGCTACCTCAAACTTGGGGAATGCATCCTCGACAGTGGCATGAAGTTGCATACGTGCTTTAGCAAGGTCAAGGAGACCCTGCTAATGCTTGGGATAGAACGAAATGTTCATGTCCTTGGGAGAAGTGTCCTTGTCTTTGGAGCATGTGGCTGGTTTCTTGCCTTGTTCTCCATCTTTGTCTTGCTGCTTGTCCTTCTCTTTCCTTCTGCCCTTGTCCTCCTTTCCAGCCTCACCCAGTGCTTGCTCCGCCTTGTGCTCTTGCTTGTTCTTGGAATGAGAAGCAGTGCACAATTTCTTTGGTGCTTGATGACAACTACCATTGTCCCATACATCATCGAGATAGCCCGGAAAAGGGGAGTGAGGATGGCAGTTGGTTGCATGATGCCATGTAAGTAGATCATATATTACATCCACCTATAACAAATATATGTATAAGGTGATGGACTAAAGATGAGAAACCTACCTATTCATCACCTGGACGGTGTGAAACTTCTCCCCCATTGTCCATTGGATCTTGTGAATTTTCATGAGAGATGGGTGGCAATGGTGGTGCTTGCACCTGTGTTCGATGAGCAGCTGAGTTGTGGAAAGACTGTGGGGAGAAGGATTTTATTGGAGAGCAAGATCACCTAAGGAGCAAGGGACTGTATTTTGGCCAGAAGATGAGAAAGCAGGGCGCTGGGGGCTCAAATCCTGAAGTGGCTGGATGGTCCTGTTCTGGAAATTGAAAGATTGGCAGATAGGGAAGGGTTGCTGATATCCTTGCTGATCAACTTCATGACGGGCAGCAGAATTGTCTTGATGCTTGACATGGGGAGTAGAATCATCTTGATGCTCAGCCTGAGCACGGACAGCGGAATGCTCAACATGGGAAGTAGAATGGTCTTGATGATCGACATGAGGAGCAGAATGGCCTTGATGCTCAACACAGACAGCAGAATGGTCTTGATGCTCAACATGGGCAGTGTGATCGCCAGATTTAGGTGGTCAACGTTCATCAACATGAGACTCAGATCAGCACTCATCGTCATCATCATCGTCATCATCTTTGGGTGTGGATTGACTATTGTCATTATTCTGATCGATTTGGTGCTCATCGTCTGTGAGTCCTATTGTAGTTCATTTACTAGGGACACAAAATACCATTAAAAATATACCTTGGACTAAATCATAGTCAGGAATGTGGAATACATCACATGAACCATCTATGGGGTCCTCGTATATGTTGGACTATTGTAAAGATCCAAGTCCAACTGCTCATCCTCATTCTGGCATTCATCGGCTTGTTCTTCAGGCTCCTTGGTCAACTTTGAAAGTGGGCTATGCCCCAGAGAAAGGGTGGCATGAGGACGGCTTGGTCCACTTGGATGCTGCTTTGAGCAGAAGGGCAAAGAGCTTGCAGTATTTGCAGCACATTGATGGTGATTTCCCTTAAGCATTGCTGTGGCGAGTGACCTAGTACGATTTTGGTACGCATCTAGACCTTGCGAGCCAACATATGTGGGACAAGGTGGTGGCTGGAGTTTGAAGCCAAACTGGCTTTCTGGAGATCCTTGAACTGGAATACAGGTGGGGATGCCAGTCACAGGACCACTAGACTGGGGCAGAGGTTTTGGTTCCTAAGGGAAACAATATACGTGAACTTGCAACTTGTATAAAGAAAACCATGTACCTCAAATAATCTTGCAGGGTCCTTTGCATTCCACTTCCTTCTTAACAAGAGTTGGCGCCATAGGGTTCACAGGCTCTTCTTGAGGCACTGTTGTAATAGGGTAGGGAGTCCTGGACGGCCTCTCAAGGGTTTGACCAATCATCTCAAGCTGTTCCACTCTCCCACCAGTACCAGCATTCGCTTGTGCTGTTCATCGGCCTGGACAAGCTTGCACTGCAGAGCTGTTGGCTCCCATATCTGAGTGAGAATTCAGGACTAATGAGACAACCGAGGATTGTCTGGTGTTCCTTGAGGACTGCCGCTGCCCACCATACCAAATGGTAAAGTGAAAAGGTTGAGATGAAAAGACCATGACTGCAGTTGCAAGAAATTTTGAATGTTCATATAAGTACATTGCATGTATTGCTGGTTCGGAACATGAAAGATGGCATAACATAAACATGATACAAAACAGGACCATCGAGGTAGAACTAGCTACATAATGGCATAGAAGAAATCTTTGTCAAAGTACTTGTTCAGATAGATGGACTCTGAATACTCAGTGTAATTGCTAAATGTGAGGCGATTGTCTGCTACACGACCAAACAGAGGGACAATGTGAGCATATGATCTCAACTGATCCAGCGGAAGAATATCTCCTAGTGATAAGGTCGTACCGGATATACATTGGGTGGCTTGCTTGAGTACATGCAAGCCTGTAGTGCACTCAACCCCATTGTTTCCTTGAGGAACAATATTGAAACATTGTGCATACACCAAGAACTGGTTTTAGAATGGCCCAATTAGACCTTTGGGTGAAGCCAGATACATAATAAGGTGGACATTAACAACCAAATGTCCTGAAAGATTTGCTTGGAAGTTGGTACATCAATTCAATTGAGCATACATATGTACCTTGCAAACTGCTGGATGGCCACACACATTCTTCATTGGTATTCATGATCACAAAATCATATCACCCATGCTTGGATGAATGGTTTGGAGGGCATGCATGGATGGTGAGCATGGGCGTAACAACAGATGGATTGTAGCATTTCTGTTGCAGACAGACCTTGTACCATACTTGAAGCTCTGTAAATGGCAAGTAGGTATGTACCCTCCGTGTTACGCGTAGCGTAGAACAAGCAAGCGCGTACTCGGAATAGTAACGCGAAGACTATGAAGAGGCGAGATGCGTGCACTCAGTAGTAGCACGAAGACTAATGATGATGTCTTTATATCGAAGTCGCGCTAGTGTCGAGATCAACCTCTCTCGACAATGCGGTTGCAAGTTACTATGCGTGTTATTGCGTAGAACTAGCTTGATGTTACATGGGAAACAGCGCGGTATTTATACTACAGGAAGACGCGCACAGACCAAGAGGCACTGCGGACCAAGAAGGAAGGAAAGCATAGCAATGATGGAATAGGAAAGGTGAAGCTATACGCGTGCTGCGGCGAGCAGTGCGAAGCTATACAACGAATAAAAGGAAAAGATGTACCGGTTGAGCGGTACTAGGAAATGTCAACGTAGTAAATGTTACAAAGGTAAGAAGGAAGAAAGAAAAACCGTAACACTCCGCACTTCTTCTTGGGTCAAACTTGTGGAAGTTCTGCACAAACTCACCCTCATGTTTTATGTAGTTGGCAAGTGCCACATGGAGATCAGGTGTAGCAACATTGTTGATAGGGACACAACATAATGAGGGGTTGTAGTTTAGATGGAAAACCATAGATCCAATGCTGAATGTGCGGAGTGGTCTTGAGCCAGAAGTCACTGAGGCTAGAAGTTGGGTGTCAATGGCAAAACAATTTGTCTGTTTGCATTGTGGGGTCCATATATTGGACAAGACATTTCCAACTTCATTGTACCCGTGGCCATCATTCTCTTCTTTGTCACTTGTCTTGCCCAAGTCGTTAGGTTGAGAGGATATCATAGATAGGGCTATTGCGGTGTTGATGAGGTGACATCTCTCGTCACGATCTAGGCATCAGCAAATCTGACTGTTGTAGTTCTGATTGTTGGTTATTGAGGAAGAGTCCTTGACGACCTCAATATTGGCGTGCTCAGTAGTGTCTGCAGACCACTGCAACAGGGATCCAACCTGCTCAATGCTGGAAGTGACACTTTGAAACAACTTGAGCTTTGGAATTTGCCAATACTCAAGGATTGTGCCAGTTGTGGACCACCGACAAAGACCACTTTCAATGATGGCATTCTTGTGGTGATGAAATTCTTGTAGTGTGGCTTTGATCTGGTCACAGTATGCCGAAGTGAGTGTTGGCGCTTGAGCCATGTAGTGGAATTCCATAAGGGCATAGATTGCAATAACAATGTCTGGGTTCATGGTGCCAGCAATAACGACAACCAAGTATCACTCAATATCCCTTTTAGTTCGACCGCAAATCTGTTTCAACTTTGTGATGCCAGTGGGGAATTGACAAAGGCCAGTGATGGGTGGGATGATTGAGAATTGGAAGTCAATTGCAGTATCTCCAAGTCCTTGAATGCACCACCGAACATCGTGATTCCAAAACTCTCCATGTCAGTGGTGTAAAGCTTCAGGGGTAAAGAATTGAGAAGGCTCTGCAAATGGCCAATCCCTCCAGTATGGATGTGAGACACCACTGAGCTGAAACTGCGTGCATGCAGCAAAGTACTCCTCGACCAAAAGAGGATCACAATCAATGGAGGCCAACTGTGAAAGAGTAATGTCTGTGGTGCAGGGTTCATGACATTGTGCATCACCATAGTTCTTGTATGTTGCCATCGTGACATGAGATGTGAGGCTGTGCATGCAATCAATCATAGCTGCTTCCAGAATGTCAACGATACATGAGACCAACAGGGTGAAGCAATAACATAAATTTCCAAATGGATCCGACATCATTCAGCCAATGGTAGCAGCTTTCTTGAGGGGATCAAGAATGAGGTCAAGGCAATGATGGAAGAGACATGCATCGAGGACGCCCCATATCCTTTTCTTGGGATGACTGAACTGTGCAATCGGCAATAAGGCTAGGAGGAGGAAAGCGTGCGAAGACCCTTTGTTCCTGACACTCATCTTGATATTTGCAAGGCTAATTAACAATGGGTGTGCAATCCTACCACCAGCAATATTCATAATATGTGTTTTGTCTGACGAAAGGATGACACTGCAAAGTGTACCACCTGCAGGTATCTGTGACTGTTAATAAAGATGAGTAAACATTCAAGCTGAATACATGAGCTCTCACCTGCATCTCCCAAGCACTGTCGCTGCTCATCCATTCAGTATAGACCCTCAGAACTTACTCAGCAGTTGTAAATAGTCAGAAAAGCATGAAGTCCATTTTATCTGCGAGGAATGGATGGTTGAACAGCAATTCAATGCACTTGTGAGCATCCCAGTAGTACAGGTGAATGGGTTGCTTTGTGGAATGCGTGGTTGGTACAACTTTAAATTTCCACTGTGAACCTGATGGCAGAAGTTCTGCCCATGCATGCAAATCCTTCGCTGTCTGGAACAAGAGTGGCATTTGCCTTACCTGAAAGAATTATGAGTACAAACTGGGATGATCAGGGTCAACTTACCATCTGTAGCAACAGGACTTTGTCAATGAGGTTCATGCTGAGTCTTGATTTCAGCAGGAAATTAGCCATCTCCCAGTCATTGAGTAAGGCGAATGGGTAGTACAGATTGTTGTGTTGGTAAGCAGAGAACAGATCCAGTTTGAAATGAGCAAGAAACATTTCTCCATGATTGAAAATTGACGAAGGATTGGGATTCATGTCAACTGCTCTTCCTATGCGATCTTATGTCTCTGCTGGTTTTCTGGCTCTGGTTGGTGCTGAAAGAAGTCTTGATCGCCATTGGGGGACTTCATTGAGGTGAACTTTTCAATTGTCACTTTCCCATTGTTGTACTTGTAGAAATAGATCAATAGATGCTAGGGTGATCTACTATACCTACTTCTCCGGATCCAATCTGGTTATGAGCTGATGATAAGACAACACTATTGATCAGATCAAACACTAGACAAATACTATAGGGTGCTAGTGAGTGAGTGAGAAACTTAACCAATTGGCAGTCCGGTTGTTCTTTCTTTCCCAAGTCTGACTCTAAAGGATACAGGGTTGGCAACTCCTAGCTTAAGACAAACAGTGACAAACAACAGGGATGTTCTGTTGTCAGGATAGCTTTCACCTAAGCAAGTGTGTTACTAGGACTAATGAAAGGGGATTTCCTGGATAAGAAAATAGGCGGCAGCTGTTCCGTGTGGTGTGAGAATTTCCTAATGATAGGTCAAATTTCCTAGATAGAAAGTGGGAATTATCCCTTGCTTGTTGGTGAGATATAACACTAGTGATGTGTGTGCTAGGAATCTGTGATAGTGATGATCAATGATTTCCCACATGAGGGACTGAGTGGTGGCTGTGCCTTGTGGTGTGGGAATTTTCTAATAATAGGTCGAATTTCCTAGATAGAAAGTGGGAGGTGATTCTCTCCTGATTGGTCTCTGTGATATAATCACATGAAAAATGAGTCATACTGATATTGCTAATAAACTAGCAGGTAAATGATAGGGGGAAATAGTGTGGGAAAGTTCCCTGATAGTGGCTCAGTTCACACACAATATGAGGTTATGTAATCTTCTATATTGGGGACTGTAGCAAAGAAAGAAAGTAAAGGCTAGATAAGCAAGCAAAGGCACTAAGGATATTCCTAGACTAGATTTCCCTAGGTTACAGATGCCTAGTGGCAATACAAAGTGGCTGTGTTGCTTATGTAATAGGTATGTTGACCCTTGAGGTCACTACCCTAGTGCTTGTCTCAGTTTTCTACTTACATAGTACTTAGATCAAGCTTAGATTAGGTTTGAGGTGGGACTTTGTGCCCCTGTGGACCTAAGGTTTGAAGGAACTCTTTTGGGTTTATTGTTCCCTGAGATCTCTTTTTTTTTTTTTGAAACAGCCAGAATGGCCCTTTTTTTATACATATTGACAGTGGCTGTGCCTGGCAGGTTAGTCATCATGAGGGATTTATGCCATCGGCTGTTTGGTGCCACATTCTAGATCTACATAGTGATGCTGTGCATAGCTATGCAAGGCTGTATTTGCACAAGTGTTAGGCTGTGCGTTTCCATGATAACCAGGCACATTCTCAATCCACCTCAAGCTGAATTAAGCTGAAATGGCTCATGGGATTGTTTCAGCCTGCTTACATAATGCCCTGGTCACATGACAGTCTGAGTCAGTCCCTGTCTGAGGCCTTCATCACATGACCAAGCTGTGTAAGTCTTTAGGGGCTAATTCCCAATATGGTAGTAGAGGGTTTCAGTGCGTTGATTGCATCTCTTTTCGCGGGCATTTGCAAGAATCCGTACTTGTATTTACTTTTATTTATTTTGCCTTGTTTCCTCAATGTCTTTATCGTGTTTATCTGCCTCTCTCGGTGCATCTGATATCCTGTTGCCGTCTGATTTTCCTTCCACTCTGCAACCCACTGGCAATGCCTCAGTGCATGCATGTCAATGATCTCTGTCCTAGGCTTTATCAGCAAAACACCTATTTTGGAACAGCACACCAGAGATATTACAGCACACTACAGCATATTACAGTACATCCAGTATTACAGCATAATTGCACTCTAGGCACACATTATGTCACAGAGTTACCGCTTACAATGATATCAATACAACATAAAAACATGATTGGACAGCAAGCTACACATCATACCAGGACAGAAATGGTAGCAACAGGAACAGCAGCAAGCATGAAATATGTGCTATACTTCTGGTGAGCCCAAAGGTAGACCTGAAACAAAATGAGTTTACTTGCATGAGTTTTCACTCCTGTGACATACCAGCTTCAATCTGAATGCTATCCTCTGAGGAGATGTAGTGACACTTTTGAATCAATGTATCACAAAGCCTTTCTCCCATCATGTGAATCAAGTTGCGAATGACACTGACTCTCGCTTTGGCTACATCAGATCTCCTCTCTGCTTCCTCAGTCTGAAGTTTGTACAGCTTTCCAGTGATGTTGATTTCATCCCACTTGGCCTGAGTGAGTTTCTGTTCGAGCTTTCAAACATTGTTCCAGGCTCTTGTAATGTCGAGAAATAGAAGAGCTTCTTTTTGTTCAAACTCTGTGTGCTTGTTGTTGTTGTCGTCATCAAAACATTCTAACACATCCTATTTATCCAGATAATCACACTATCAGTTATGTTTGTAACGAGTAACCTGTTACTCACAGTGGGGCATTTTCTCGCGCCATCAATATTGTGATTAGTTGAGGGAATGCTGGGAGTTAGTGCCAGATAGCCATTTCAAAATGGGGTGCCAGGCCCGACTCCAGACACACTTCCAGGCAAAATGGGTTGTCATGCCCCACAATTCGCCCCAGTGAATGGTGTACCACTCATGCTCGATGTTATGCCATGTTAGGCATGGTCTTGGTGAGTGGTCGAGATGAACAAAGTTGAGAATTCAGATTTGGGAAATGGAAGAGATGGTGGAGTATCGGCATTTGGCATGGCAGGAACAGTACTAATGCTAGTCTGTGCAGAGAGTGGCGTGGTGATGAGTTGACTGGTAGTTGAGCAATCGGAAGGATCAGAGGAAGGCAGGTCTGGAGCTGGGGAACTCAATTCTGTAGTGACAGTATCAACATCCATGGTGAAACAGGATATGCCAGTGAGTGTCAAAATCATCATTCATCACTAGAACTTTGTGTTTTTTTGAGTCGCTGAGTCAATATAGCACAACTTCCCGCATGATACTAGTATACAGATGGAATGCGCTCGTGGCATGATATATACATACACTGCACAAACTACATATGACAGCAAGCCAAGTAGCAAATGCTCCGTTCAAGTTGGATGGGGACTCAGCTTGAGGTGGCTGAATAATAGGCACGCAAAGTCAGTGTGCATTCCCTCCTCATGGTTAATGAGTTCATTTGAGAAAGTGAGACCGGACATCAGGCACACTTCTTCAAAACAAGATGATCAATGAGGATGTGATGGTGTGTATATATTGTGAGGTAGCACAGATCTACAGTGGCTCAAAAAACTGTCCCAATGTTTGCATGTTTTTCACTAAACATTGTGGTCAGCAATAACCCCTAATCCTCACCCTAAACTATGAGTGGATGTAATAAAGTACTTACTCTTGGCTTTCTATCTGTCCAAGATTCAAACACCTTAGTTGAGATATGATGAAATGGCAGCCACATCAAAATGGCAACTCATTGGGACAGTTATTTGACTTTGTACAAGATAGGGTATTTAGTACTTGGTATGACCTCCCTTGGCCTTAATAACTGCTTGAATCCTTCTAGGCATGCTTTCTATCCATTTCTGACACTCTTCAACAGAAATCTTCCCCCACTCTACCACCCTATCCCATAATTGATGAACTCCTATAGGAGCCCTCTCATAACCTGAAAGGCACCTTTTGAGGTGATTCCAAGTATGTTCAATGGGACTGAGGTCTGGAGACTGAGCAGGCCAGTCAAGAAGCTTGATACCTTGCTCCTCAAACCAGATCTG